>PVLD010004233.1:0-128675 GCA_004027595.1 Dinomys branickii | reverse complement strand
TTATCTTCGAAGTGTGTGTTCAGGCTAACACATACAGATATACACTATTAATCTAATATCCTGTCTTCGATTATTGCTTAGCATTAAGTGATATAATACAATAGTAGAACCATGTTAGCCCTCCTGCACATATGTATATTCATGTATATTCCTCTATACATACATACATACATTTTTGTCTTTTACTTTTCTCCTTTCCAGGTGCAGATCTTAATTACATGTATCTCGAGATACATCGAGGTGGCTCAGCAGGTGGAGCCAGAGGTCGGTCTTCAGCAGCGGTGCCGCCAGGGTATTGGGCAGACTCTCCTGGCCATCTCCTTTTTTCTTTTTAAAGCACCTTTTTCTCCTAATTGTAAAAATTATATCTTTTCATTGTGGAAAGTTTGCAAAATACAGAAAAGCAAACCTACTATCTTGTCTTTGGGTGCCAACCCTTGTTAAAGTGTTATCTTTCTTTGGTTGTTTTTGAGGATGAGGGAAGTGTGCTCAGAATCGCACCCGGATTTTGTATTCCCCTCCTCTTTCAAGGTCAGGCTGGCAGTTCTTGGTTATCTGCTTTGGTTGGTCCTTTAGGGAGGTGCGCGGTAAGAAAGATAGCTTGGCGGAGTGGGGGCAGCTTGCTGATTACTTGGGACAGGCCGTGCCTGAGGGCGCCACTGTGCAGACGGGCGGGCGCTGTCCAAGTGGGGCACACTCCCGAGCAGCAGCACACCAAGGACAGCTTGGGGCCAGAGGGGCGAGAAGCCCGGCCCATAGCCCTTTGCTTCATTTCGGGCCCCCAGTTTCTCCTTCCTTCTTTAGACCACGCTTTCTGTCATCTTTCAGAAAATAAATAGAATGGAGAAAGAAGAATGATTTATTTTCTTTTAATTTTGAAATAAACCCCATCATAATTGTTTTGTTCCTTTTGCTCCTGTGGGGTGTGTTGATGGCCTGTGGCCACGAATAGCAGGAAGTGACAGAACTCCTGAGTTAACATTCCCGCTAGTACAAAGGTTCAGTCTCCACCCCGCTGCGCTCCCCCTTACTCCCCGTCCCTTCACCTGCTGCGGTTTGCTTCCCCATTTTACCCCAACACTGGCCACTTTCTCAAATGCAGTCGTTTGCTTTCCCGGTCACTCCAGGAGAAAGTCCTCCGAGGCAGGAATCTGTGTGGTCACTGATCCTGTCCCCGCCACCTCCAGCAGTGCCTGATGCCTGCTGTCCCTCCCATGTGGACCCATAAAGTGCATCAATCTGTGAAGAGGCAGCTTTTGATCTAGAGCTGGGAAACCCCGGAGAGTGAGAAAAGAAAGTTCTACGGGCCTCTTTTCAACGCAAAGGTGCAGTGAGCTTGTGGAATCCCCATTGCTCCTTCAGGTTGTGAGCGCGCCAGAGCTACATCTCTTCTCCCCTGTGGGGGGAAGTGAGGGACACACAGTAGGAGCAGGCCCCAAAGAGGATTGTCAGTGCTGACGTCCTGTCCTGCCGCCGTGGGTTCTGGGCCGGCCACATACTCAGCGTTGTTTTTGTGAGATGATCCTCCTGGCATAGATGAGCCTGCTCCCTCAGCAGAAAATGTTGCAGTGGATGTGCCTGACTCCCAGCCTCGCGCCCCGTGGCCTACCCCTTTCTGGTTTTTTCTTCCCTCCCCTCCCCAGCAGTGCAGCTACTTTTTGCCTTCTGTGTTGTTTCTGAACGATACACATTCTGGATCTGGTTCAGAGCTGTTATGATGGATATTCATGCCTAATACATCTGCTCACCATTCTGAAGGCCTCAAATCGTGTGAATAGCCCGGTTTAGAGTGCTAAAAAAGAAGTTGCCACCAATACATCTGTTTCCAAGGCTGGTACCACAGGCACAGTCTATCCTGTGGTGATCTCACATACCTGAAAAATCATTTCTGTTTATCCCGCTCCTGTTTGACACGTACTGTTTTTACCCAGAGTGTCCCCTGGACTCTGTAGCCTGGCCTCGCATCTGGGCCAGATCTACTGAACCGTCCTGATTTCCTTCTGTGTTCCTACTTTCTACTTCAGACAGGTCTCTTGCGTTCTTGAAGTAGTAATGATAGCAGTAAGTGTATTGTTAATTCTAGTTATAAATGTCTGTTCTTTCCATTTTACTGGGTTTCACTAATAATCTCAATCCAAGTGAAAGAAAAGGAATGTATAACAGCAACCATAATATGATTGTGTGTTAGCCAGTTCCCATACCAAATGTGTTATCTCACTTAATTTTTTTTTTTTGTCTTTTTGAAATAGGGTCTTACTACACAGTTCAGGCCGGCCTTGAACTCACTGCTTAGCCCAGGCTGGTCTCAAACTCTCAGTGATCCTCTTGTCTCAGCTTCCAAGTATTGGGATTACAGGTGTGTGCCACGACATTTGGCTCTTACTTAATTTTGAAAACAATTTTATGGGGAAGATGCTGTGATAACCCTCATTTTACGTGTGGAGAAACTCAGTTACAAGTTGGTAGATACTTGCTCTAAATTTATAATGCTGAACTGCTACTTAAACTCATATTTACTGTATCTCCAAAGCCCCTTCTCTGAAGCGTAGTGAGCCCAGAGCAGACATGTACCTGAAGACAGGGAGTGATTGGTGGTGCCCGTGGTCACAGAGGTTGGTTGTCCTTTTTATCTGTGCTGCCCTGACTCACCAGCAGTGTTAGCTGTGGTGCGGGGGAGGAATTCACTGGCACCACAGCGGCTCTGGGATCTCCTCTCTGGGTTCTGCACTGACAGCCCCAGACACAAAAGTAAAGAATAATACAAGGGACATTCATATATACAATGCTCAGCTTGTAAATCCCCAGGGCTTAGATTTATGAAACTGAGTTGATTTCTATATTCTACTTTCCTTTGCTATTTTGTACACCTTCTGGTTCTATAATTTATAAAACAAATTCCCTTTCACTTACATGTGACAATAATGGTATTTTAAAAAAAAATTAGTAATTCCTTAACATAAGAATCTAAGTCTGACTCTGGGAAGCTGAGCTAGAAGAATTACCAGTGCAAGCCCAGCATGGGCAGTTTAACATGGCTTAGTGAGACCCTGTCTCGAAATACAGACAGATAGATAGATAGGGCTGAGGATGTAGCTCAGTGCAAAGGCCCTGGGTTCAATTCCCAGCACTATAAAAATCAAATCAAGTCAATGTTCAGAATTTCTTATTTGTCTAAATTTTTTTTTTAATTCACGTTTTGAACCAGGCTTCAAGAAGAGTACACATATTGCATTTAGTTAATGTGTTCTTAACTGGCTTCTAATTTGTAAGTTTGCATTTTTAAATTTGAATTTGTGGCTTAGAATTTATTTGTTGAAGAAACTGGCCCTTTGTTTTATAGTTTTCCACATGCTGGAATTTTTATTTTTTGTTTTAATTTTTTTTTTTTTTGGCAGTACTAGGGATCGAACTCAGGACCCTGCGCTTGCTAGGCAGGCGCTTATTCCACTGAGCTATATCCCCACACATGCTGGAATTTTTATTTTAAAGGGCTTTGACATAACTTGTGGGCGGTCTCTATAGTGAGTTAATGTATCCTTTAATCTATGGGTCACTGTAGGGTGTTGTGAATCATTCCAGCCTCTGTAAATAGAAAGGGTTCACTGGCCCACATAGCTTGGGCTAGTCCTAGTGTCATCTCCAAGGAGTTTTCAAAAATGCCCTGGGTGTCAGAGAATTACTTTATCCACATCAGACCATCACATTAAAAAATATGTGCCTTGGCAGGAATTTTATAGTTCTCATTTCGTAGGACATTTTCATGTTCCTTAGAGCAGGGGGAGGGACTTGAGAAGACACGGTCTGGTTTTCTTCTTTCAGATAGTGCTTGTTGCTTTAAGGGTTTCTGGGGCTTGGTGCCAGAACTTCCTTGAGATATTATTGCCTTACAGTTTAGATCTACTTATCAGGAAATGAGAATCCCCAGGGTCAGGTAAGAGCAGAGTGAATTTACATTGGAACCAGGCTGCTGGTGCAGTGCTGAATTCTTGAGCTGCCAGTGGTCCCAGTAATAAAACTATGTTTTGCTGCTGTCTAGATTCTATGTAGCAGTTGCAGTATCTGGAAGAAACCCAATTTTGTTTTAGCTTTGATTTAGTTTTGCCGCCTTCACCAGCTAATCAGCTGTGATGGTTCTCAGGATAGTAAACCAATATTCAAGTAAAAAGAGTGAAAACTGTTGAGGTCTGAAGCTGTGTTTATATTGATTTACTTAATAATTTGAAGGTTATAAGAATAACATGTCACTGTCAGTATTTTCGTGTAATTTATCATGTAATTTAATTTTGTATTTTATTCCTAGTATTTGTTTGCAATACATAATAGTTACATTACCTCGGCTCTTGGGGAACCGGTGCATGTACCTGTCCTATCTCGGTCATTATTACTCCCTCCAGCCCTTCTCCTCTCCTCGTCCCCATCTTACAGTCTACCTTCACGTTCCAGCTACTTTGATTTACTTTGTCTTTCTGAGAAAGGGTCTCGCTGTGCAGTTCAGGCTGGCCTTGAGCTCACTTTGTAGCCCAGGCTGGCCTCGAACTCACAGTGATCCTCCTGCCTCATCTTTTTGGGTACTAGGATTATAGGCATGGGCCACCACGCCCAGCTTCATCTACTTTTAAAGCCAAATGATTAATAAACTAAAAATCTAATATAGAGACATACAATGAACTAACTGGTTGTCTCTCTGTCTTTCTCTTTCTTGCTCTCTCTCTCTCTCTATATATATATATATATTTTTCAGTGCTAGAGAATGAACCCAGGGCCTTCTCACTGAGCTACAGCCCCTTCCCCTTACAAATTTTTTATTTTATTTTGACACAGGTCTCACTGAGTTGTGCAGTCTAGGTTTGAACTTGTGATCCTCCTGGCTCGGTCTCCCTGAGTTCTGGTATGACAGGTGTTACACTTTTATTATGAGTGGTAGTCATTTAGCTAAGAGATTTGCTTTGATTAAAGACATTAGCAGTAAAGCCATAAAAATTTTGGGGTGAGTTTTACTAGTTGTTTGAACTTTATTCTTATATTCCGTAGGTGGGATTCAAGCTTAGTTAACATTTTCTTCTTGTGACTTGAAATTTTCACATTGTTATAACAATATAAGTGTTAATCAGAAGTGATTTGCTGGTTTTCTGATTGTTCTTCCTTGCAGTGACCAGGGAATAATAAACATAAGCACTTCGTGTTCATACATGAACGCAAGTGGTATCAGTACCCGCAAGAGCTAATCCATGTGAAAAGATATCTATGTGTAGTTGCAGTTGTAGTGTAATGTGTGATGTAATATTGTGTTATATTTTGTGTTTAATGAACACAGTTACTTTGCTATACTTCAACCTTTTATTTGAATGTGGTGAATGTCCTCTGTGCACAGAGGGATTAAACAGGTACATTTGGCCTTGCAGAAAGCTCCCAGTATTTTGGAGAGGCTAGAGCTTAGAAGACAGCGTCAGAAACCTGTGAAGTGAGACCAGATCTTAAGGAGCTTTGTCTGATCTGCGGAGGAGTTGAAGACTTCTTATAAGGGATGGATGGGGAGCCCATGAAGAACTTTAGGCAGGAAAGAAGTAGGAAATTTCAAGTTTTTCCAAGATAAACAGCTGTAGGGTGAAAAACAGGACAGAGGGAGATGAGATTGGTAGGCAGCATTAATGATGAGAGTATACGTGATATATTTAAGGGACTTAACAGTATTGCCATGTTTTTCCTAAAAGTACGGGAATTGGTTTTTAGACAAGTAAACAAATTGTCACATCTCTCTTCCATCCCTGGGAGGCATCTGGCAGAGGTTTTCTCGGACCCACATGCAGGGATCACGTTTGTAAGCTGCTGCCAAATCCTTGTGGGTGTGTGTGAACACACAGCTCATTTAGCTGAGAGGGGAGAGAGTGTCCATTGCTTTGTCCTTGGGCCATGACCATGAAGTCAAAGTGGAAACACCCCACTTCCTCCGGAGAAGAGTGTTTTTGGAAGTTGCCTCTGCCGGGGCTGGTGTTCTCTTTTGTACTGTTCACACGGTGGCGGTCTAGGCCGTGATGCCCACCCTTTGCCTCCTCCTCTTCCGTTATTGTCCTCGCTGTCTCATGGCTGACAGTTTTGGAGTACTTCTTTGTTAGAAAGTGTATTGAATGTTTTGCCCACATTATCAACTTTAATCACTGTCACACTCTAAGAAAGTATTGGTTTTGTAATTTTTTTTACCTTTTAGAATTTTTTCAATACATGTTTATAGCACATAATGATTACATTCATCAGCGTGTACATAGCACATATTAGTTCTTTTTACTTCCCCTTCTCTGCCTTAGGAAGTAATTGTACTACTGTGTCTTCAGTTTACAGATGAGGAAACTAAGGTTTGGAGAGATTTTTCCGAGTAACTTGCCTAAGGTCACGTAGCTTGACAAATGGCAGAGCAGAAATTGGAAGGATTTTTTTTTTTACTTTGGAGTCTGAGCTCCTGTAGTTGTTACTTAACTTGGTTTGGTGGCAAGGATGATTTCTTTTTCAAAGTTGCTCTTTGGGACTGGGGGTGTAGCTCAGTGGTAGTGCATGTGCTTAGTATGTGTGAGGCCCTGGGTTCAATCTCCAGCAACATACACATACACATAACCTATATATAACCACACACACGTACAAACTGTGAGTCTCATCCAGCGAAATATCATTTAATCAAATACTGTGTTACTCACCCTTCATTTCTACTCTAAAGCATGTGTAAACTCCAAGTGTGGAATATTTACTAAAACACGAAGTGCAAGAAAAATTTCAGGGGCAGGGTGAGGTTGGGGTTAGATTAGGGAAGCTGACTAAATGTCTAGATTTTCTTTCAATGCAGAATATTCATGTATACCTGTACTATTTACATGAGTATAGAGTTCTAAAATAGGAGCGGGATTCACTTTTTAAATTGAGATATAACTTGCATACTATGAAATTGACCATTTTAATGTGTACAGTTCAGTGGTTTGTAATATAGTCACACAGTTGTTCACCACTACTTCCAGAACTTTCCTTACCATTAAAAGAAGCCCAGTGCTCATTAGCAATCACTCCCCTTCCCCCCCCCCGCCCAACACCTTCATTTTTAAACTTCTTACGTAGCAGAACACATCCCAGTGTTATGAGCAAGTGTTTGGTAATGTTTATCCAGAATTCCCATTTGACTTTAATGCAGATAATAATAATAGTAACACCTTTCTATATGGAAGTACTATTTAACTCACTTAAATTTCCCTATAACCCTATGGGCAGGTTATATTATCAAACCCATTGGACACCTGAGGAAATTAAAATAAAGAGAAATGAAAAAACACCTCTAAACACTGTAGCTCTAATAAGGGCTGAAGCTAGCATATAAATGCAGGCAGTCTGGCTCTGTAGCTTGTGCTCTTAACTATTACTTACGTTTTCAGATGATAATATTCCTATTTGAAAATGATAGGAAGACCTTGAAACCATTGTTCTGAGAGAAAGACTAGTCACAAAAGACCAAATATTATATGATTTCATTTACATGTATAGAACAGGCAAAATCTGTATGTGATGTAAAGTAGATTAATGTTCCCTTAGTGCTGCCGAGAGGGACTGTTGGGAGAGTGAAGGACTTGTAACTGTTAATGGGCATGACATTTCTTTAGGAGGTGTTGAAATGCTCTACAGGTGGTAGTGGTGATGGTCACACAACTGTGAATATACTGAAAACCTCTTTTACACTCTAAATAGATGAATTTTATGGAATATAAATTGTGTCTCAAATCTGCTTGAGATGAGTATGTTGGTGCCTGCCTATAATCCCAGCGCTTGGGAAGCTGAGACAGGAGGATTGCCACAATTCAAGGCCAGTTTGGGCTGCATAATTAGTTCAAAGCTAACCTGAACTACATGACAAGGCCTTGTCTCAAAAAAAAAAAAAGTCTGTATCATCTCTAAGGTTTTTAAAAATAATTTTTAAAATTCTCTTTAATGGTTTGAACAGTCTTCCATTCTTACATCTGGTAGTCTTAGCAACTTCATTGAAGATGACAATATATAATATAACAACCACTGTTAATTCCTATCATTTTGTTTTGAAACCCTGTAACATTTTTAATGTTCTTACTTTGTTTTGTTTATGTCTGTTATGTGGGTATTTTGCTATTGTTCTTTTTTTTACTACTTTCTTTAAAATTAAAATAATAATAATAAAATAATAAAAAGATGTATGGCCCAAGGAGATACCTCAGTGATAGAACACTTGCCTAGTGGGTACAAGACCTGAGGTTCCATCACCAGCACCACAAGAAAATAATTTTAAATAAATAAATTAATTAAATGAACCTGTTTTTAAAAAATAATGGACAGAGCAGGGCCTGGTGATGTCTTCCTATAGTCAGTCCTAGGACTCAGGAGACTGAAGGAGGAGGATCACTGCAAGTTCGAAGGCAGCCTGGGCTACATAGGGAGTTCAGCACCATCCTAATTACATAACGACACCCTGTCTCAAAAAAACAAAAACCAAAAAAAAAACAAGAAAGAAAAAAAGAAAAATGATTAAAATACTAATTTTCCTTAGAATCTTTGTCTTTATCTGGAAAAAAAAATACATATATATATACTTTTCCCCCTTGGGGTATTCAGTCACTTTCAGTCAGCTCTAACTCTGTTACACTTACCAATCAAGCTTTTCCGGGTACCTAAAAAAGGGGCCCAGCCTTCCAACCGGAAGTGAAGCTTTTGAGACCCCCATACAATTCTGTGGGGAAAACAGGCAGGCTCACTGGCGACCTGAATATATATTTTGATGTGTAAGTTAAAGTAGTTCAGTGCATTCAGTCCTACATTTGCGAACATCTGGAGGGCCCTTGGGTACCAGGCAGTGTTTGAGGGGCCTGAGAAATATCAGTGAATAAAATAAATGAAAGAAATCCCTGCTGTACAGAGCACAGAGGAACCCTGTATGCTCGTCCTGGAGGCTGCTTGGGGAGGGCTCATTTAAGTTGATCTAAAGATTACATTACTAAAACGATGAGAGCTGTGTGTTTTCCTGGACGAGTAGGGTGTACAGCACTTTGGCTGATCAAGGCGGGACTGGCTGGGCTGAACCTGCAGGCTTCTATGAGTTCAAGCCTATTTTCCCTTGTGTTTGCTCTGGGGTCCAGGCCACAGGGCAGGGTGCTGCTGTGGCGTGCTCTCCTCAGGGCAGATAAGAGGGGCGCGAGGGTGGGCAGAGCATAAAACAAGTGGAGAGGCTTCCTTATATCATCTCCGCTGACACTCTGTTGGTAAGGAAGTCACATCCACAAAGCGTGACGGGGAAGTGTACTCTGCCCACAGTGGGAAGCACTGCACAGCTACAGCAGGGAAGACTTGGGGGGAGCAATTTAGTCTCCTGGAGTATTTATTGTAAGCCCAAGTAATAGCTGAACAAGGTGTGAATGCAGAGGTAAAGGGACACGGTGGAGGGATAGCTAAACGTGGCCGGGGCATGGCAGGATGTTGGTAGAGGAATGGGGACAAATTGTGAATCTGTATGAGTTGTAGGAAGTTTAATTCACAACGCTATTGTGTAAATATCTTTTATTAAACTGAATCATATTTTATCTATTTTATATAAGCTCCCATCTCCTTGACTGTTGGGAAACTTAAGTCTAGGAACCCTTCTTGCGTCCGTGTATCTAATAGTGTCATAAAAATTCCCGATTCTACGGGATGCTACAAAACTGGGGAAGGCGCTTGGTTTTCGTGCTGTGGTAGCTGCTTCCTCATATTATGGAAAAACCTCCTTTCGCAAATATACTTAGATTTCAGAGTTTTTTAAGAAGCTGTTATAATAGCTAAACTGGAAAAGTTTAATATGCAACATTTACAAATCAAAAATGCTACTAAATGCTGTGTTTATAATGGGGTGACTGGTATGAGACATGCTCTCACCACTAACAGTTAGAAGACTGAAAAAACTGAGGCCACTGTTTTCAAGCAGTAGACACCAGCAGCACAGCTCTGTGACCCTGGGTGGAAAGGAGACACCAGGTGACCCGCTTATTAGCCTGGGCTCTTTGCCTGGAGGCAGCTTCCCATCTCAGCGCAGGGTGGCGAAGCGCAGATGAGAGTCTGTTTTAGCTGAGGAGACCGCGATGAGAGTTTGAGGCAGCTGAGCTGCCTGGGGTTTGTGGAACAATGTATAAAAGGGGAGGAGTTGCCCTAGGTTCTTGCTTACTGGAGGGCTGAGCCAGGCAAATGCAGGGCAAGACTGAGGCACAACAGGAGGGGCTGCAGGGTGGGGAAGGGGAACACAGTACGTGAGGGTGCTCAGTGCTCAGAAGTCTTAGGATTCTAGTCCAGCCAGAGTGAGAGACCTTAATGAGCACTTCAGGCATTCTTTTGAGACTCCGGAAAGGACAACTTCAGGAGTAAGAATAGCACCTTAGAATGACGGCCATACCTTTTAAAATTTACGGACAAAATCAATGCTGTAGATCCTGAACTGACGGCATAAAACCAAGCGATGAGCAACAAAGCAAATACTATGTATATGAGAACATTATTAAAAACAAGAGTATATGTATTTTTTCAAGTACATATACAGCATTTACCAAGATAGGCCATGTGCTATGCAATTAAACATCCCAATAAAATTTGAAATAATTAAAATAACACACAGTATGGAGCTGCGCATGGTGGTGGACATGTTTATAATTCTAGCTCTTGGAGGCTGAGGCAGGAGGATTGCCACAAGTTCAGGGCCAGCCTGGACTACATGGAGAATTCAAATTCAGCCTGAATTATTTAGCAAGACCCTGTCTCAAAATACAAAATAAAATAAAATAAAATAGCACAGAGAATGTTTTCTGACTGTTTACAGAATTAAACTGGAAACCAATAACAAGGATTTCTGGATATTTGGAATACTTGGAAATTAAACAATATACTTCTAAAAATAGCCCATCGTTCATAGAAGAAATTATGAAACATGAAAAAAGCTTTTTAGTTGAATAAACACTGTATCAGTATGGTAGCTGGGCTACATAGGGTTGATTCAGCTGACCTGGCTGGTCAGCTGAATCAACCCTATGGTAGAGGAATGGGGACAAATTTAGTAGCATTTAGAGAGAAACCCATAACTTTAGATGTAAAGGTTTAAAATGTAAATCTAAGTGCCAGATTAAATAATTGGAAAAAACAGAACAAGTTAAAACTAACATTGAAAGATCATATAGATGGAATTGACAAAACAGAAAACAATAGGCAATTTCAAAAAAGTCAAATGTTAGTTCTTTGAAAAATTAACAAGGGTTGAGGATGTAGCTCAGTGGCATAAGCAGCCTGAGCTCATGAGTTCGACTCCTGGTACAAAAAAAAAAAGAATGATTAACAAAATTGATAACTCTCTAGCAAGACTAAGAAAAAAAGAGAAAGCACAAATTTTTAATATAATTAAAATCATACTGATATTGAAGGGCTATTAAAGGAATATTATAAATAACTTCATGCCAGTAAATGTGGCAGTATGGATTAACTGGACAAATTTTAAAAACAAAATTTACCGGGCTGGGGATATAGCTCAGTGGAATAAGCGCTTGCCTAGCAAGCGTAGGGTCCTGAGTTCGATCCCCAGTACCGCAAAAAAACAAAATTTACCAAAACTAGGACAAGAAGTGGGAAATTTGCACTACATTTGATAATGACATTGAATTTTTTTTATTAAAACCTTTCCTTAAAGTTCTCAAGGCCCAGATGATTTTGCTGGTAAATTTTACCAAATACTTAAAGATGCAAGAATGCTGTCTTTTTTTCTGGTGGTAGTACAGGAAATTCGACCCAGGAGTGCTTGACCAGTGAGCTACATCTCCAGCCCTTGCCTCGCCCTTCCAGAGCACTGTACTGGGAGTACAGGCATTCGCCACCACACCCACTGTGCTAAGCGTGCTAATCTTATACGGAATTTTGAGAAAGTAGAAGAGGACACTTAGTTTATTCTAAGGGAGCTAGCCTAACTCTTTGTGTACCTGACAAGGACTTTTAAAGAGAAGATTATAGACTATTATCCCTTGGGAGCATAGGTATAAACATCTCTAACAAATTTTGCAAAATAAAAAAGGTAATGAATCATAAGCTAACAGTTTGCCTCAGGGATGCAAGGTTGAGGTAACATCTGAAAATCATTGTAATTTACCACATTACCAGAATAAAGGGGAGGGCTAGGTAATGATATGTCAGTGGGTGCAGAAAAGGCATTTGATGACATTCACAACTATTTATGATTTTTTTTCCTCTAAAGGCAGAAACAAAACAGTTGGTCTTGATTTATGCTCCCTCCCTAAATGCTCTGAGCAGGAATTCCATTGCTAGCTCCTAGTAGGCACAGCAAAGGGCTGCAGTCTCTAGAACATAGTAATTGGCCAATGATTGTGTGCATTCCAGTTTGTATCAACTACCACATACTACTACCAGTTTCTATATAAACTTTATTTTATAATTACAATAACTTTTGTTCTCTATCAAGGCAGTGCATGATTTAAAAAAACCTATTTTTCATGATGTATATGGATGTTGGTATTTCTCGAGTGCTTGTTTGAGGGGAACACAGCTACTCCTATACCCTTGTTGGAGGAAATGGCCCTCATCTTCCTCTATGAGGGTGATCGCCCTCTTCAATGGAGCATGCAGCTTGGGGAGCAATGCACATGGAGTGGTGAGGGAGGGAAGGGGACACCACCTAGCTAGCCAGATCAGCTAAATCAACCCTGGTGATCAGTGCGGTGCCAGATGGCCCACCCTCACATGGCAGATGTTGTTTGTTTTTTTAAGACAGGGTTGCACTGTGTACTTCAGGCTGGCCTTGAGCTCACCATGTAGCCCAAGCTCGCCTTGAACTCATGGTGATCCTCCTGCCTCAGCCTCCTGAGTTCTGGGATTATAAGTATGTGCCACCACGTCCGGCAGATGTTGGTACTTCTTAAAATGACCTAAAGTCACTTAACTTGGGAAGGGGCTCAGATATTTTTCATTCCAGTTGGACAGCTGTTTTCTACCTAATGTTCTCCCTCACAATCTTGTTTGCGTAATTCCTGTCTGATTCATTTTCTTCTAAAAATTAAGAATATTTTGTACTTTAAAATAGGTAGAAGGGTAGAGAAATTCCTTGTGTCTTTAAAAGAATCTTCAAAAAAATCTTGTATAGCAGAAAAATTAGCTTGTAGTTGAACGGATAAGGAAAAGAAACATGACGCCAGCCTTTCATGTCTGTGTAACATTTATCTCCATAGCCCGGAACACAGCGTTAATACACTTTCTTAGTGTCTCTAGGAAAGTGTCTCAGAAACTGCCTATTTTTAATCACTGTGTTCCTTGTTATCTGCAGCCACTCCCTAAAGTTTCACTTCATAGTTTCACCTTCATGTGCATATATGCAACTACTATCGTGTGGATTCTCTGCACATTTATTGCATATGCAGCATAAGCTGTTAACTTCAATGTATTGCTAAGCCTCTTAGCTCAGACATGTCCAGCATATTTAGCTATGAGTCAGTAATTTTTAACTTTACATCCCTGGTTGAGATTCATGCATGATTTAAGAAATATCAGTGTGAGATATTAAAGAACTCCTATGTTAATCCATTTAAAATTGTTTCTTTTAATGTTAGTTTCGTCAAACTCTGTGGGTCCCTCAGTACTGTCTGACCTCCCTCCACCAGCACAATTTTGCCAAAAAGACCAAATTGATGTAGAGATACATAAACAGTTCCTTTTGAAAAGCTACAAAATGATAAAGCCTTAGCCTGCTGGGGTGGGGCAGGAATTCTAGATTAGTTTAAACTGCTGTGCTGAAGTGAAGCTTGCTTTCTTCATTTAGATTCTCTTTTTGTCAAAACAGACAGTGAAGTACTTGGGTGTTTTAAATGTGTTTAATTAAATCAGGGAAGGACCGAAAGCCCCTTCCATGACTGGCAGAAACTCTGCCACATATCCTGTCTGTCCACTCAGCTTGCTGCCTTCTGTGTTGGGACAAATTTGAGATAAGCCAGATGTTGCATAGAAAACGGAAAGACAGTTTATCTCAGCAGATTCCTTTCCTTTCCTACCTTAGTTTCTCCGATCCTTCCATCAAGCCAGAGCAGAGTTGTACTTTGTTCTCCAGCATTCCACAGCAGATGGAACCAGACCGAGCTGGAGAGCTTGTTGCAGAGAGGGGGAGGGAAGGAGGGCTCGGGTGGATGTGCTGCTGAGGGAGAGCGCAGGTGGTCTGGGGACCTGCTCAGGCCTGTAGAACACCAGGGTCACGATGGCTCTGCTTTTCCTGGTTCTCTGAGGGATTGCCAGGCAATGACAGCTGACCTTCTGTCCAGAGAGAACTCCGGTGGCATGAACGAGAGGAGGAAATGCGGTTTTCCCAGCCTCTCTCATTTCCTTCCTTCCTGGAGCAGCTTTAGACTTCATTTTCTGACACCTTGTATCCTTTCAGGCAGAGCAGAAGCTGTACTTTTAGCCCTGTGTTATCAAATAGAAGCAATATACAATTTTGGGGTTTTTTTTTGTCTCCTCTTCATTTTCATTTTTTTGCCTTGATAAGGATCAACTAGGGCCTTGCACACACTAGGCAAGCATTCTACCACTGATTTACACGCCTAATTTTAAAATTTTTATTTATTTTTTTTAATTTTAAGACAGGGTCTTGCTATGTTGCCTTAGCAGTCTTTCAACTTCCGATCTTTCTGACTCTGTCTCCTGAGTAGCTGGGATTACAGGTGTGTGCCCACAGATGTGGCCATTGCTTTTGAAGTTAAATATTCCTTCATGCTGCTGTGACTTCAAATCTTTAAAACAGTTTCTCATTTCCAAGACAAAAAGAAATCTTGAGATGCTTACAAAGGAATGAGCATGCTTTGGAAGGAGGCTGTCCAGGAGACCTGCAGAGATGGGGCAGAGACCCAGCCATGCTGTCTGTGCCAGCACCTCTCAGGCAGGAGAAGGTGGCAGGAGAAACAGCAGTGTGTGCCTTTCTGTTGAGAGACTCTTCAGAATCTATGTTCCTCATGAATGTAGAAGGTGCCACGAGTGCTTTTTGAAATATTTGAGGTTTGTTATTTTGTTTTGAAGTTGTTTGTTTTTTAGGTTTTTGGGTTTTTTTTTGGTTGGGAAGACCCAGATATTAATATTTTTCTAAATATTTTTGAAGCTTTCTACATTTATATCCCTGGTATTTCTCACCTCGATTTATCAGGGTAGATTTACAAAACTATAAAATAGTTTCTATGTGCTTCCTAAATACAAAATATGTTAGTTTCTTAAACTGTCCCCGTTGTTTTCATGGACAGTGCTCATATATATATATATATATATATATATATATATATATACACATACATATATATATATTTTAATGGTAGCAAAGTTTTATTAAAGGTAGGAAAAGAAACAGGCTGTGCAGAGTGAGTTTGGGTAGAAAAACCAGTGTACTCCAGTGTGAGGGCGGGCCACACGCAGGAGAGAGCAGAACACAGTGGCCTGTGCTCATCAGTCCTTTTTGGGGTGTGTGTTACTCTGGGGTCCGGCAGACAGGAAGCACACTCCAGCTGGGAGGTTTGAGGAGGTACGATTCAAAGCAGAATGAACAGGTTTAGGGAAATAACAAAGGACTGTACTATATATACCAAGGCTGGCAGGAAGGCCACTCTCCTTTTGAAGGTCAGGAGGAAGGACATTTACCTAACTTGAGAGAAAAAGCTGTTTGGAGGGAGCCATCTGATGATAGCGGTGGGCTTTGACAGCCCGGCGGGGAGTGAGCCAGGAAATAAATGTCCCTACCTCACTGTGGCTCTGCCCTCAGGTCTCTGGTGTCACGCTTTGGTGTAACACAGCTGAAAGCCAGAGGTGCAAGAGGCCTGGGTGCGGTGTGTGTGGGTGAGCATCAGGGGTGCAGAGCAGGTTGGAGAATGGAAGTAGAAGGGCAAATGTCCAGTGTCCACAGTCTGTACCAAGTTCAGACCTTTACCCCAAGGCCTTCTTGCAAATTACTTATTAATCTGATGATATCAGTTATCTAGTCAGGTAAAAATGTATAGTTTTTGATCTCAGGATATTTTTTTCTAACATATGCCCAGACTTGTAGCTATGCTGATTATTAAAAATTGCCAAAGTCTCTCAGGCCTTCTTTCACATTGTGTCCTATTTTATAATGTACATTTAAATTTCTTTATTTGGCAAATGTTAATAACATAAAATTTACCATTTTAAACATTTATAAATAATATAGTTCTGACATTAAGTATATTTGCATTGATATGCAGCTGTCACTACCATCTGCCTCCAGAACTTTATTTTCCTGAACTAAAATGCTGCACCCACTTAATAATTAAGTACCCAACTTTTATACAACACCCCCCAGCTGCCATTCTATTTCTTGTCTTAGTGGATTTCACTGTTCTGTGGTACTTCATCTAAGTAGAATTGTAACGTATTTGTCCTTTGTGTCTGGCTTGTGTCACTTAGCATAATGGCTTCAAGATTTATCCATGTAGTAGCATGCATTGTTCTTTTCTTCCCTTTTAAGGCTGAATAATATTCTAAAATATTTCCACATTTTGTTATGCTTCCATCTGCTGATGGAGGCTTGGGTTGCATGATGTACTTCATAGTACTTTTTAAAAATTTCTGACTATGTTTTCATTGATTTATTCTCATGGCTTTAACTTTTACATGTTCAATCTGGTGTCTCACAAATCTGCACAGTGATTTGCAAGCAAGGGTCATAGGAGTTGAAACTTGAATAATAGAGGTGGGCTTGAGCAGGAGAGGTGGTAGGCACCTGTCTTGGTTACTTTTTTCTCATTGCTGAGACAAAATACCCAACACCCAAAATGAAGGAAGGAAAGGTTTATTTAGCTTACAGTTTGTGGAGGTTTCAGTTCATACTTGGCAGGTTCTGAGGCAGAGTGGCACATGGCAGAGGGCAAACTGTTCAGGGCAGCAGAGTGCAGCCAAAACCACAAGAGCAAAAGGGAGGAATAGCTGCAAGCAGCCTCTTTCCTTCCTGTACCTTGTAAACAGGCTACCCCCACCCAGGGGGCATGTAGCTCTCACACAAGGTTCATGCTCTCCTCTTCCACAGGCTCAGGATGTGTACAAGGTAAGCACCCTGGCTTCCTGCTGAGTCACTCAGCCAAACCTCTAGACTACCCAAGTTGACACAATGTATCAACCATAACAGCACCACCTAGAGGAAGAAGAGAATGAGAAATATTTAAAATACATGAAAAGAAAGGAACCTATACTGGACAAAAGGCATGACAAGTAAGCAAAGAAAATGATTTCTGGGCAGAAAGCAGTTAATGGGGGCAGAGACCATTTGGACTGGAGGCCTCCTCCAGTGTTCTGAGTGGGGAGGAGCCAGGTTAAAAAAAAAATGTATGACTAAAAAAAATTGTGCTGTGGCCTAGCAAGTTTAGAGATACAGGATTAAAAAGGATTCTTGGCTAGATCATCTCAGTCTTTAATATATCAGTACTTTGTATGCATGTTTCCAAGAGGAAAATATGGTTCATAGCCTTCCTAGAGTGTGTAAGGACCATGGTGCACTTTATTTTGGGGTGTAAAGATTAGTATTCTCAGAAGGTATTTTTGGAAATGGTAGGGACTAACATAAGCTTCTTAGGGGCAAGAACTATGCCCTTTCCCACACAACATCTTAGATGTTCCAGGACAGATGACCACAGCAAACCTGGGCTGGGAGTTCCCTTCTAAAGGTATCAGCCAATAGGAAATGTTCAGCTGTCCTTGAGGCGCTAAACATCACCATGGGTTTAAGAGTCTTCCCTCCCCCCACCATTGGGTGGGTAAGACTGAATGTCCCCATCTGAGGCGGTTGCACAGGTTACCTTCAGGGGTTTATCTTTCCTAAGTAAGACAGATATTCTGGGATAGGAATTGAATTTTTCAGGATAATAAAGAGACAGTAAGTGCCATTGTCAGCTACCAGGAAGATTAAAGAATAAATATGTAGAGAATGTTGAGCTAAGGGTGATCACTTGCTGAGTGATTACTTGCTGAGTTAAAGCAAATTACTATCCTGTACATAAATTTATTGACTCCACTTGGCTTCATAAATATTGTTGAGTGTGTTAATGAACTGTAGAAAATAAGGGAGTTTTGTAAATTCTTAATTTTTAAGCACCTAAAGAAATTTTTTTTGTTTTTGTCTTTTTGGGTTTCTTTAGACAGCGTCTTGCTGTATAGCCCAGGCTGGCTCAAACTCACAGTGATCCTTCTTCACGCTCCCAAGTGCTGGGATTACAGGTATGCACCACCACAGCCAGCATGAAATTTTAATTTACATAAAACTCAAACCATATGCACAACTCTAAGAGGTTATAGCTCTTGCCACAGAGTCACAGTGGATTGTTTTCAACATATTGTCTCGTTTTTTATGGCTGGTGTCTAGATTTCCCCCCAAAGCCTCATGCAAAGGAAGGCAGGTTTTTTTTAGAGGTGGCTGGATCTAGAGTGTGTGATGCTAGAATAGGTTCATGGTGCAGTGCTAGAGTCAAGGGCACTGGGATGAAAGATGTTAGTGCTACCTGCCCAAGTAGCCTGGATATGATCAAAGGGGTAGAAAGCTGTGAGTATCCCTCCTTGCTTTGCTACATTCTGACCGCTGTGAACTGTCTCTCCTCTGCGATGCTTGTCTGCTGTGCCACCTTGCCGTGGAGCCAGCCGATTATGGACTAAAACCCCTGCAAACTGAGCTACATAGACCTCCCTTAACTTGGGGGTGTTGGGTATTTTGCCTCAATAGTGAGAAAAGTAACTAAGACAACCTTGAATCTATAAATATAACATAAGCAGAAAACTGACTGGTGCTTTAAAATTGAGTTTTCCAAACTGAATCACGGCAGATGCTGGTTCCTTGGCATGTCATGTTGAAAATAAGATTTTGTGGCCTCCTAATTTTGGGAGAAAGGAGCTCAGCTAAACTAGCTAAGTTACAAATTGACATAGAACTGGGAGCTTTTTTTTCCTTCTGAGCATCTGGCAGAAATAGAATTTGACAAAGGTTTGTTGGGAAACGTTGCTCCAAAGTGTTTGCTTTAACTCAGGGCCTTATTAAAACCCAAAGTGAGGGAAAGTAAAAAGGTGGGGGCAGAAGACCTATAAAATTGCTGGCAATTCTTCTAACTCACTTGCTTCTATCAGTTTCTTCTCTACTCTCTGGCCATACCACCCAGGATGTGCCCGATCTTGTTTGAATTTCTTCTCTAAATTTTAATTTTGAGCTTTTTCTTTTCTTTTTAAACTACAGAGGACTTTGTGAATTCGTAAGCAACTGAGTAATATGTAAGGATCAACATTTAGGAAAGCGAAATCAGGTTATTTTAATTTCTTTCCTCTGCCAGATCTGTATATTAATCTGTTCAGAAATGAGAAGACTGTTACTAGGCAGGTACAAACTTCAAATAACTGACACTGAGTAGTGGTCAGGGTGGGAATCAAAACCTACCCTGCCCCACCCCTGCCTGACAGTAGAAGCTCCAAGCTGTTGGTCTCTTCCTCAAGCTTGAGCTCTGCAGATTCAGTTCCAGCCCCACTCATTTAAGCTGGGCTCGTATTCTGGGGGCCATGCAGCTGCCACAGCCAGAGTTAGTTTAATTTTAGATAATAGAACTGGAGATTTTTATATGGGTAGTATGTGGTGAATTGACAACTGGTGGTCAGTTTGTAACACCCAGTTGAACTGAACCAGCATGGTGTTGGGTGAGGGAGGCCCACCTGAGGATTGCTGCCGGTGGCATAAGAGGCAGAACTGGAGGAGGAAAAGGATAGGCTGTTGGGAGCTGTTACCAGCTCTAAGGAGCTGTTGGTTCTCTTGGAGGAGCTGTCATGCTGGCTTTCTTGATGAACTCTCAGCTGTTGTCATTGTCCAAGGAGCTAGGGACCTTGTTGTCACTGAGGATGGGGGAGCTCTGGACCTGACTTTGAGCATCGCTTCCTGGCTCTGGAGGGGAAGTTGGTGAACTGCTCAGCCTCCTGGAGAAAGTTGTTGCCTTGGCTTTCCTGATGGGAACTCGGCTTTCGTCGTCATCAGAGGAGCTTGGGACCTCACTGTTGCTGAGGATGGCTGTGGTACTTCTTGGAGGAGCTCTGGTTCTTACTTTGAGTGTAGCTTCCTGGCTCCAGTTCATGTCCCTCAGCCTGCTAGTACAGATTTTTCCTCCCTCTGGCACAGACTTTCTAGCTTCTCCCACTGACCTTTGGTCCTTTTCAGTGCAGATCCGTGAAACAGGCCTGCATGAGACATTGTCAAGGGCTCCAGTTGGACTCCTGGAAGGCATTGTTAGAGCTCTAGGTCTTCAGCTGGACTCATGCAGGACATTATCCTGGGATGTAGGCCCTTGGCTGGATTCTTTGGTCTTTAGTGTATGGATAGATTTCCTGCACTCTCGTTTGTATATGATTCTTTGGGTGACTGTTATTAATAATCTTATAAAATATGTGTTCTGTATTATATTGTTTTCTCTAGTAAAACCCCAAACTACAGCAGGTAGAGTCATATATTTTCCTAAGGTTCAACAAATCATTTTACGGCATTCTGTGCACCGGCACTGCTACAAATCAGTAAATGGAACAGGCAACACTTTTCCCTCACAGAATTTACATTCTAAAAAGATTTGAAGAATTATCTTTTCAAGGTTGTTTCTACTTCAAACATAGAGTGACACTCAAAAGGTGAAAATGCAGGCATATATCAACCAGGGAAGAAGGGGTTGTTTTTACAGCAAACATTTCAGGTGTCCCTGACATCATGCTGTATGGGCAGTAATTTCCTTTGCATTCTCTCAAACCCATCTGTGTTCTAATTTTCTCTGCAGTCCTTTCTTATTTCCATCTGGAGCTGCTGGAACAGCTCATAGAAGCCACTGATGACTGAGTTTTGAAATACATGCAGGCAGTTCTAGAACAGCCTTGATATGGATAATCATAGTTGCTTTTCAGAGGATGGGAGAAACAGATGAGATACATCATGCTATACATAAAACAGGGGGCGTCAAGTCCTACCTTCTGGTCTGACTCATGAATCATGTAGTTCATCGAGGCTGTGACTTCATACCCTGCGAGGGTGTGTGCTTTCCTGTGACTATGCACTCATCCAAGAGAGCAAAGGTCAGTCATTAAAAGTATTTATTGAGCCAGATTCTTCTCTGCTTCTGAGTCACTTTCTGGTAGATAAATAGGTTCCAGGGAGAAGCATTAACTCTTTCACATCATAAGAACTAAAGTATAACTGGGTAGCTCTCTAGGTAATCAATGAGGTTTGTACTAATTCTTTACTTGATATTTTAGACAGTGAGCTATACAGTGAGACGATATTTGAGAAAAAGATATTAAGAAGAAAACTAATACCCACGTTGGCCCATCCCTTGGGAGTTGTTTTAATAACATATAGATGGCTAAGAGGTTTGCAAAATATTGTATTTAGTTTTCTAAAATACAGTTAAACACCATCCTTATGTGGAACTCTGATATCTGGCAACTTTAGTCCTTGGAATACAGCCAGAAAATAAGAAAGGAGACTCAGAGAACATAAGAAATAACTGTTTAAAAACATTGTCACAAACACATGACCTTTACTACTACGGAACAGTGTCAAAGTGCCATTTGGTGCTGGTTTATTTTTATTTATCTGGAAACTTAATAACTTTGGTAGTGTGTGGTCCCCTCTCCCCAGCAGATTGTCTTCAGCAGCCCAGAGAGTGTGTGTGGAAAGTCGGTGGAGGAGATGAACTGTGAGCCTAGGTGGCTGACATCAAGCGAGAAAGGCCAACTATTATTACAACACCATACAGTAACGTATGGTCTTAATGAGCAACTTGCATCAGGGTAGGCTGACGTCAAGAGAGAAAGGGCAAAGGGCATGTGGTGCACAGCACAGTAATGTACGATCTTAATAAGGAACTTGTGTCCATCGACCAAAGAGTAAATCATGTTCAGTGTCTTCTATGGGAGAAGCTGGGGAAGTGTATAATATGTGTGTTTCTAAGCATAGTCAAAATTAACCAAGTTTTGACATGTTGAAAAGGGAAGTTCTGCAGTCCCATGTGTACACTTAAAATAGCATATTCTCTGGTGCACAGTGATACAGATTGGGGCTTCTCGTTGATTCTGAAGATGATTTGTAATAATTGGTAGTGTCTGTTGAGCAACTGCTGTACCAGCTCCGTGCCGCTAGCTGCTTTCACCCAATTTGTATACTGGTGAAGGGTGGGAGACAGACTTGCCGTCCCACTCCACTCTTATGTGACCTTGGACGAGTTACATCGCTGCTCTGAGCTCACCCTTACCGAGCAAATAGGAGGCAGTAATGTAGAATAGGGTCAATGCAGGGACTCTGTGAGGGAAGGACATGGTACAGTGGGTGGCATGTAATAAGTATTGGTACATGGTAGACATTGGTTTGTTTGTTTTTTTCAAAACAGGGTCTTGCTATGTAGCCCAGGCTGGCCCCAAACTTGTAGTGACCCTCCTACCTCAGCCTCCTGAGTGTGGGGTTACAGGCATGCACCACCACAGCTGGTCTAGACATGGTTAGAATTATTTTTATCATTTTCTCACCTTCTTGATGATTCTTTTGAAAGTATTGTCCCCATTTCTTAGGTCAAGAAAATGGAAGCTCAGAGAGTATAAATAATATTGTGAGGGTCAAATAGCTGATAAATGATGTCTCTGGGTTTTGAACTTTGGTTTCTCCCACTGCAAAAGCCTAATGCTTTACAGTCCCATGATTCTGTCTCCTTGATGTGAAATTATAGTTGGATTTTTTTTTTAAGATCAAATCTGTAGTGTGGGCTTAGCTCTGTGGTAGAGCACTTACCCAGAAGTGCAGAGACTGAGTTTAATACCCAGCACCAGAGAGTGAAAAAGAGACAGGGACAAAAACAAAACCTGTGACAAGAAAGGACAGAGGACGTGGGAAATGTTACTAGCTTTTCTCCTTCCTACCATGGCCCAAGTTATCTCATTACAGGAAAAAATTCTAGTAATAGTACAAAAATAAGCTACTTTTACTTAATAGTGCAAGTTATATAATGTTTGTCTTAATTATATATAATGTTTGTATTTCTTGACTCATTAAAATCTTCTAGAGAATCCATAGTACTATACTGAACTACTTAATGGATACCTAAATATATTTTTCCACATCAGTGGTTTTTTTTTTTTTTTGTACTAGGAATTGAATGCAGGACCTTGCACTTGACGGTCAGGCACTGTTTAGCTAAGCTATATTCCCCCACCCCCTTTTTATGAAGAGACGGAATCCTGCTTTATAGTTCAGACTGGGCTTGATCTCAGTGTGTATGTAACCCAGGCTGGCATTCATCCTGCCTCAGCTTCCTGAGAGCTGAGGGTTACAGATGTGCGCCACCACACCTGGCTCCACAACCATGTTAGATCTATAGCCGTCTTTGTCATTAGGCACTTAGAGCCTTTTGATATGATTACAGTTATATGTGAGATGAACATCAGAACCCTCATCTCCAGAAACATCACGAGGTGAATAAAGAAAACTAGATGTGGGGCCTGGTCAGTTTGGAGGTCTGCGTCGCTCCTCATAAAAGACCGAAGGACAACACAGTGCTGATTGTGGCTGGTTGTTCCCAGGTGGACGTGAGCGTGCTCTCCGTGTCCTTGTTTCCTAGTGCCAAAACACATCCTTGGGCTTCCCAGTGACACACATCGTGGTGGTGGGTGCATCATCTCACTGCAGCACACACACATAGCATATTCAAAGGCCACTCTGACGTTGGGCCACGGGCTTTTTTATACCAGAAACGCATGCTCGATCTGGCACAGTAGACTAAATGTGGTGTGGGACACCGTCCACACAGCTGTCCTTGTTCCTTGTCAGTGCACTTTAATCTCAGCCTGCGAGGCGCGGTCCTGTTGCTATTCCTCAGGCCGCGTTACTTTATTTTTTTGGTGCCATTTCAAGAGGTTAAAGCCACAATGCTGTCGTTGTGAGCCCTGGTGCTGCTGCGAGGAGTTCTGTAAAGTGGACAAATTTGATTTTCTAACCTTGCTGGACCTTAACCCTAATCTTTAAGTTGATTATGGGAAATACCTGATATAGTAAATAATATAGGGACATAATATAGTATTTAAAAATATTGTATTGGGCTGGGGATGTAGCTCAGCAGCACAAGGGCCTGCCTAGCAATTGTAAGGTCCTGAGTTTGAGTCTCACTATGTAGTTCAGGCTGGCCTTAAACTCACAGTGATCCTTTTGCCTCAGCCTCCCAAGTGCTGGGATTACAAGTGTGTGCCAGCACGGCCAGCATAGCTTTGCCTTCATTTTAAATATATTTATATATTAAGCTTATCATTCTCAAGAAACAGATTTGTTATGTCTTAAATATGGGTGCTCTCACCTTCTTTTCATCTGTCCTTCTAGGTGGGGGTGAGCCATGGAGCCTGGCTCAGTGGTGCGCGCCATCTTTGACTTCTGCCCTAGTGTATCGGAAGAACTGCCGCTCTTTGTGGGCGATGTCATTGAGGTGTTGGCAGTAGTGGATGAATTTTGGCTTCTAGGAAGGAAGGAGGATGTTACAGGTAAGAGGTTCATAATTTCTCCTGTATAAAATGAACCACAGCCCATCTCTTCTTTCCACACTGAAAATAAAGGTTCAGTGAGGGGACCCACATCAAGAACTTCAGAACCCTTGTATGTTTTCCTTCTGTATTTGTACTGTGGTCTGTACCTGTGGGGGGGTAGTTTCTATTATCAGCCCATCGCTCCTCCTTGATTCGTTTAGGAGGTGGAGTGTGAGGTGCCAGCTGCCCCCGGTCCGGTTTGCAGCAGACGTCCTTCCCTTCCCCTTCCACTTGTGACCCTTTGACTTCAGTGCAGTTATTGAGAGATGCACAGTCTGTCTGTCTTCAGAGCCCCCGTTGTCTGCTATTCCTTTCCCAGCCGGGCTTGCCTCTGGCTGACGGAACGTGAGGTGCTTGCTCCCTTACTGCTCGGGGTACGTTCTTATAACAGTTCCTTCTTCGTCTTTCATTCTTCTTGAGAGATCCTGATTCTTGCTTTTCACTCCTTCCTAGAGCTCTTTTGACCCGAATTGATGAAAGGTGCCCTCTACCCTAGAGGCCCTGTCCCACATTCCATGCTTTTAGTTACCTTTCTTTTTTTAAAAAACATATGTTCACATAGGGAATGGCGGCTCATGATTGTAATCCCAGCGCTCTGGAGGTTGAGGCAGGAGGATCCCCGTGAGTTTGAGGCCAGCCTGGGCTACATAGTAAGTTGAAGGCCAGCCTGGGCTATCTAGTGAGACCCTGTCTCCAAAACAACCAGAAAACATAAAATAAATCTACATTAACGTAAACTTCTTTTCTTAACTCTCATAGGGAAGGGCAAACATTTTCCCCACATAATATGCACCTGTGTTCATCCAGTCCTTCTCGTATGTATGGTCTGCATGGAGAGTGAGGTGCAGTCCGAGAGCAGATCCTCGGGACACTGAGCCGATATTTGGGTGATAGATTATTTCCCAGTGGAAGTCTGCTGAGGCTTTGCTGCTGAGCAGAAGTTAGCAAAGCAGAGAGTTCCTTGTTTCGAAGCCCTGAATGGGTGGCAACACAGAGGGACTGAGGAAAGCTGCTTGGGCACAAAACATGGATAGCAGAGGGGCAGGTGGGACTGAAGAGAAGAGCAGCGCTGCCCGTGGAGCAGAGTGTGCCCAGTAAGGGTTAAAGAGGCGGGAACCTGGGGGGGTGCTTTAAGCGTGGTCACATTTACACTTCGGAAGCTCACTGTGCAGACTGAAGAGTGTGAGGGAAGGGGAACGCTGAAGGGAAGGGACCTGGAGGTCCTGGAGGTCAGCGCAGTCACCCAGATGGGAGGTGAAGACTCGGACCAGCGTGATACCACGTCCTGGGAATTAGTACATGGATTCAAGGGACGTGGAGAAGATAGAATCAGACTTTCTAATTTTCCTAACAGTCACTGTCTTTTTATACCCACCTATTAAAACACTGGCCATATTCTAACTGGAATACTTTCTTATACAATTTTTTCTTCTTCTTCCTGACCAATTTTCTACTGTCTTTAAACTTATTTATGCACCTATGTTGTGACCTAGAATTTCAGGATTGAATTACTATTTATGCCTGAACTAAACCAGAGTTTCAGATTTTAAAAGACCCACATGCCAGCCTCTTATTTCCCTCTGCACTATGCCTTGCTACTGTGTCTCCAATAAATGCTTTTTGAATCACATTCTCCGTCTTCTGGGTGCATCAGATTTTGTACGCTGCACTTCTTCTACAGTAGAGCCCTTGGTGAATTTTTTGATCATGGTCCATAAATAAACTCAGAAAAAAAGTTTTGTCTTTGTACACAGAAAAATAAATTTTAATATTAAAAGAAATTTTAATATTCAGCATTGAATGCCAGTATTCAGTATGTTGGTTCCCCTTTCCTCAGGACAGTTCCCCAGCAGTTTTGTGGAAGTTGTGACCATTCCCAGTCTAAAAGAGGGAGAAAGGCTATTCGTCTGCATCTCTGAGTTTACATCCCAAGAACTAAGCAGTCTCCCGCTCCATCGAGGTAAGTTCATCCACAAAGGGCGGACTGACGATGAGGCTGGTAAGTCTGCCTGTTCCGACAGTTAGGTCCTGTTCCCGGTAGCTAACATCTGGAAAGTCCTTAGCAACACCAGGAGAGTGGGGCCAATATATTTTAGTAACATTTTTATAATCTCCATAGTATCTTCTCACAAATTCTCATCTGATCCTCAGCAGAGACCTGGAAGATAGCAAAGTAGATATTATCAACTATATAACAAATAGTATAATTTAGGCTGGGCATGGTGGTGCACGCCTGTAATCCTAGCGCTCAGGAGGCTGAGACATGAGGAGCACTGTGAATTTGAGGCCAGCCTGGGCTACACATGGTGAATTCAAGGCCAGCATGATCTATGCAGCAAGACCCTGTCTCAAAAAAACAAAAGCAAAAACAAAAATAATAATAATAATAATAATAATAATAATAATTGTATGGTTCAAAGGCTATTAGCTGCAGGTGAGTTTGGCCTCAGGCTATGAGCTCGTATCAATTTATTCTAAGTCAAGTATTGTCCTTCCATGTCCCCAATGCAATAGCCACATTTTATATTTGTCTGTGTTCCACATAAAAACTGGTACGGCTTTGCTAAACAACATGATTAATGTATAATAGTAAAGTAATAATTTTGGTATGCTAATTAATAGATACACAAAACAGCTCCATTTTACTACTTTACTATTAGTGTTATGAAAACTCTCATCAGAATCAGTTTTAAATGAAATGGTTTAAAATGGATAGTCTCTGTCATATCTCAGTGATATTCCAAGTTTCTCACACTTTTCTCACACTTTTTTGCTTTTGTTCTTTTTGAGACAGAATCTCACTCTGTAGTGCAGGCTGGCCTAAAACTCACTGCGATCCTCCTGCCTGAGCTTCTTATACTGTTAATATATCTATGACCCTCCCCCCAAATACAGACCGTATACCATTTCAACAAATGTATTTGGTTAAGTCCTCACATTTCTTCATAAACACAGAAACCAATAGAGTCCCATCAACTGAGGCTTACAATCCATCGAATTTTGTGATGACTCAGTCATTAAAATGGTAAAATTTTCACTTGGGAGGCTGAAGCAGAAGAATTGCTATGAGTTTGTGCCCTGTATGGACTACAAAGTGACTTCAAGGCCAGTGTGAACTATATAGCAAGATCCTGTCTCAAAAAAAGGTAGAATTTATTAGTTATTTGTGTCATTAGGGAATCACTAATTAGGGTTAGCCTAATTAGGGAAAGCCTAAAAGGATTGGCTTAATACACTGGAAAATGTAGCAAACTTCTTTATCTCCTAGCCAGTAAAAAAATGTTGGATTTTGACATTAATCCTTAAAAATCTATTTGAGGAGTTTCATGCCCTTCACTCTGTGCTCAGCCTCTGCTCTGTTCTAGAGACTTCCTGGCTAATCAGCACTGGGAAGGCAGGCAGACACTGAGGTATCAGCAGAGCTTCACCCCTCCTCACAGCTCTCAGCAGAGGTTTGAAGTCTGCCTCATGCCAACCCCAGGTAAAACGGAACACGGCAGGAGCACGGCGATTCCCATTAGAGCTGCACCCAGAGTGTGGACAGTGTGGGCTTGCCTTCTCCTGCACCTGGTGTCTTGTGTAAATACTGCTGGACGATTGCACTGTGTAGAAATGTGCAGTGTGTTAACAGCATCATGAAGAATTTGAGAGTGTGGCTTCTGGCATTAGCTTTTTTCTTCACAATTAAGTCTTGTATAGTCAAGTGTTGACACTAGAAGTAAGAGAGAGATTTCTCTCGAAGCCTGCACTAGGTGCTCTGAACTGGCTTTGAAGGCAGAAGGCACTTCAGACTGGGGCTATTTGAAAGATAGTCCAGAACATTCTGGCACTGACCTTTTGGCAAGACTGAGCCCGGGTCAGATGGGTCCAGGAATCTAAACCTTACCTTGACTACTTACTAACCAGTTCAACCTAATTAGCTTAAAATTGTAAGTAGAAGGTGGGCATGGCGGGCACACCATAAGTAGAAGGTGGGCACACACCTATAACCCCAGCAGTCTGGGAGGCTGAGGCAGGAGGATCACAGGTTTGACCCTCACCGGGGCAACTTAGTGATTTAGTGATACTCTGTCTCAAAATTTTAAAAAGTGGCTGGGAATATAGGAAGGCCCTGGGTCTAGTCCCTATTACAGAAAAAGTTGTAAGTGGAGTCTGAAGGAAGTGAGTACAAAGGGAAAGGGAGGATAGGAAGAGATTAGCGAACTATTTGTGCTTTTGCCTTGTTCTCTGTGATATATGCTGCCAGTCAACACCCCAGCCCACTCAAGCGCTCCCTTCCGGGCCTCATGACTCCTGGCTGCACACGTCTTCAGCTGGGAAACACGAGCTTCTGTGGGTGGGAGGCTAGACGCACCTGCACAGTTGGTCTTTTCCTAGAAAGCTTTGCTGGAAGCAATGCGATGATTGTAATCCCTCTTGTTTCCAGTACATGACAGGTCACATCGATAGATATTAATTTTACTATTTGGAAACAAACCACCACAAAACAAAAGTATTGTTTTACACCACATATAGTTTCTCAGACTCAAGTCGAGACTTCTTGATTTTCAAGCCTCATGGTTGGAATGGCCCTTTTACTTCTTAGACTGAAAATTATGTTTTTCATTAGATCAGTATTTCTAATTCCTTTATCCTCACCCTCTAGTGCTGTTAGTCCTGACTCTTGAGCTTTCTTTATCCGTCCTTTGTAGCTGTCAGTGTAGCAGTGTATGTAGCTTCTCCTCTGCCAACCAAAGCTTGACTGATGGATGTGTCTGGAGATTTGGAAAGTTAAAAGTGAGGGGGATAATGTTTCAGATTTATTGTGTTTTACCATCTTAGTTGTTAATACTTACCTTTACGTATTCATAAAAGAAAAAATTATGTACAAATATTTATAATTTATGTATGCATCTGTGTATTTATTGAGAATAGGTAATACAGTTTTGAGGACAAGAACTGTGATGACTGTAGGTTTAAATCCCACTCCAGCCCTTAACAGCTATGACTGATTTAAGTCTTTCAGTGTTCGTTTCCTTATCTAAAAAAATGGGGATAATAACCACCTCAGTGTAGTTGTAAGGATTAAATGAGGTTGTACTGCATCTGGCAAAGGGAAGCGCTCAAAAAATGTTGGCTAGTTTTATTAGGCTTACCCTGGGTTCCTGCTGCGGCCTTGGCCTCGGCCTCGTTGCTTGGTGACCCTGGGAAGCTCTGCGTGTGAGAGCACTCTGGGAAGGCTCTACCTGCAACTGGAATCACTAGTGGTTCTTCCAGCAGGTGTCTCCCTTCCTCCTTTTTCTGAAGCTGCCCAACTGTTCTGGTTTTTGCATTTTGAGTTACATTTAAACTCAGAACAAGACTGTCTCTTAGAAGAGGGGTCACCACAGGTGGCTAGGGTCTCTGAACGTACTAAAAGAGAGGGAGCTGGGCACGGTGGTACATACCTGTAATTCCAGCATGGTGGGAGGCTGAGGCAGGAGGATTGTGAGTTTGATCCCAGCTTAGACAGTTCAGTGACTTAGCAAGACCCTGTCTCAAAAAGGCTAGAGATGTAGCTCAGTGCAAAGGCCCTGGGTTGAATCTCCAGTATCACCTAATAAAAGGGGGAAGGAGGACAACTAGAGAATGGGGTGTATGAAGGAAAAGGCAAAACAAAAGTGAACAGAAGAGAATAAAAAAATCACGACTTGTTTCCTCACACATCTCAGAATGCTTATAACCTCGTGTTTCTAGACCACTTTCCCTACCGGATAAAAGGCCAAAAAATAAACTTACTTATAAATAACTTGATGGATGGTGTTTATCCATCGAAGCACATCCCCAGCACCGCACACACAGACAGAAAAAGTGCACGTCAACAATTTGTAACACATGAGTATGAGATATCAAGATCACAGTTCTGCTTTTGTTTGTATGTTTGGTTTTGGTTTTGGTTTTTTGAGACAGGGTCTCACTACCTAACTCAAGCTGGGCTTGAACTCACTCTGTAGCCCACGCTGGCCCCAATTTGTGGCGGGCCTCCTGCCTCAGTCTTCCTAGCGCTGGGCGTATAGGTGTGCACCACCGCACATGGCTGAGATCACAGTTCTGATACAGCTTATATGGAAGCTTTATGAAATATGCAGTCAGGCCATATGAAGCACACTGTTCCCTGGGCATTTAGAGCCATCCGTGGAGTCAGCCGGAAACCTAATTCTTTTGACCTTATATCAGACTCTATGAGACGTACATTTGTTCTTACTGTTTTAGTTCCGATTTCCTGTTTTAAGCAGTGTGGCTGGGATTAACTGTGCATCGGCCGCAGGCTCAGGCTGACCCTGAGAGACACCACAGTTCCTGTTTTTCTGTTCTCTAGTCTGGTCTCCCATCCCTGGAATTCCTCATACCGGTGTTCTGCAGTCTGAAAATGACCACTAGGTAGCCTCCACTCCTAAGGAATCACCTTGGATTACAGGGCAGTGGCTTGCTTGTCTGGTGAAAATGAGAGATTCTTGCAAAGCTCAGGAACCATCAGGGCTGTAAAATGAAGGCACTGAGCTAAAGTGCCTTCCGGTGTCTCAATTGTGATTTTTTTTTAAAAAAATTCACTTTTATTATGTAGAAATAACCAACAGATTGACAGTCTGCCAGCTATCAAAGCAGTCACTGAGTTGAAAATAGACAGGAAAACAAGACCCATTTATATGAGTTCATGGAGATCTGGCCACACAAAGAAAATTTTGTAACTCCACTGCTTTAAGAAAGCCAGTTCATTTCAAAACCAGCTGAGTGGGAATTATGGCGCGCTTTTGTTTTCCTATTCACTAAGAGGCCCATTGTGTCTGAAGAGAGCTGCATCATCAAGTTCCTGCTGTGGCTCCGCTGGCAGGCTGTGGGCTCTGCAGGGGAGAACAAATCGCTGTAATTCTCGGGACTCAACGCTCTGATCAGCATTGAATCATATATTAAAGGAATATAGAAATATACGACCAAGGCCCTGTTTTTTGGACAACTAAGCAGAATAATAACAAGTCAGTGAAAACATATTGGTATCTTTCGTAAAATCTAAAACTTCCTATCAGGTGCTGTGTAGTATATAAAAGTACATGTGCCAGAATTAGTGAAGAGCAGAACTGTGATCTTGAAAGTGATCATTTCTTTCATAGGCTACATATAGCAAAAATGAATGTGAACTTCTAAGGATTTTAGAGAAGCACGTTAAGATTTTAAATGAAGCCAGGCATGGTGGTGTACGTCTGTAATCCCAGGACTCAGGAGGCTGAGGCAGGAGGATCATTGCAACTTAAAGACCAGCCTAGGCTATAAAGTGGACTCAAGACCAGGCTGAACTGCATAGTGAGACTCTGTCTCAAAAAAACAAAAACAAAAAAATTCAGATGAAAAGAATATAGCATAAATAAAGGTTTAGAGTTTATAATGACATGGCTTTGTATGGAGAACAACAAAAGTATCCTTATGTGGACGCAAGGTCTCATAGCATAGGTAAGGTCATGCGAGATGGTTGAGGAGAGATGTTATGAACACAGCCTAGCGTTACGGTGAAACCAAAAGCTTAGCCTTTTGGTATCTTCACAAGTAAAGCTCTTCAGAGTATGTCCAGAGTACGTTTAGATTTTTGTAATTTACTTTGGGTAATTTGAATAGGCATGTTAGGGAAGTAGGCAGTAGGCCTTACATAAAGGTCTTGCAGCAGAAGTTTGAGCAAAGGAAGGACATCATAAAATCAGTATATGTACAGGTCACTGGCATGAATTATTTGGTAGACTGGAAGAAATAATGCTTGGGGCAAGATTTAAAAGGTGAGACAGTAGGAACTGGATAAGCGTATTTTAAAAAGCAGTTAATTGATGGAAGAACTATATTGAAAGAAGGAAGTCGAGGGAAAAAGGAAGTTAGTAAAGCCAATTTTAGAGAAGAATATAATGAATTTGGTTGGGAGTCAGGTTTGAAGAGTAATCATTAGCAGATGGGCACCGATTGCTATGCAAGTGGCATTACATCAGATCCCTGAAATACACAAGGGAAGTGAGTCCTGCCAATATGGAACCTGTAGTCCATTCAGGGAGATAAGATGAATTTAATATTTTCAGAAATACGGGTCATATAAAAATCAACAACATAAAAGATAATCCATTTTTTTCAATGTACTTGATTGTATAAAGACGTGGTTTTGCTACAGGCTTTGCCACCCAGATCTTATCTTAAAATTACCATCTTTGTCTTGGTTACTTTTCTCTTGCTGCTGAGACAAAATACCCAACGCCCAAAATGAAGGAAGCAAACGTTTATTTAGCTTACAGTTTGTGGAGGTTTCAGTCCATACCTGGCTGCTTCAGATGCAGAGTGGCACCTGGCAGAGGGCAAACTGTTCAGGGCAGCAGAGCACAGCAAAACCAAACAGCCAAAAGGGAGGAATGGCTGCAAGCAGCCTCCTTTTCTTCCCTACATTGTAAACAACCTACCCCACCCAGGGGTCGTGAACCTCTCACACAATCTCCATGCCCTCCTCTTCCACAGGCTCAGGATGTTTACAAAGGAAGCACCCCAGCTTCCTCCTGAGTCACTCAGCTAAACCTCTAGATTCCCCAAGTTGACACAATGTATCAACCATAACAATCTTACCTTTACATCCGTTTTCATCTCTTGCCTGCCAAGTAAGAGGAATGTTAAAATAAGATTAGAACTGAGCCAGGCATGGGGGCACATGGCTATAATCCCAGCACTCAGGAGACTGAGGCAGGAGGATCACCTGAGGCAATCCTAGGATACACAGTAAGTTCAGAACCATGTGAATGACATAGCAAAAGTGTCTCAAAAAAACAAACAAAAGAAAAGATTAAAATTTATAGGACAGGCATGGTAGTGCAAGTCTTTAATCTCAGCACTTGAAAGGCTGAGGCAGGAGGATACTGAGTGCAAAGCCAGCCTGGGCCACACAGTGCAATCCTGTCTCAGGACTACACAATGAGGTCTAGCCTTTAAAAAAACAAAACAAAAAAAGGATTAAAATTGATCATCCACAAAATGAGTAGTTTACAATTAGATAATAAAGAATTTTTTATAGAGCAAATGATTATGAAACTAGATTTAATGTTTTTTAAACTAGGATAAATTCTTTAAGATTAAATTTTAGTTTCTTTTTGCCAGAAATAAACACTGCTTTCTTAGGACTAAGACAGGTACAGCTGTCAGCTTGTGTTTTGTCAAGATAACCTGAAACATTGGTTTTTTTTAAAAAACAAAAGTGCTTATTACTGAAACTTTATTTTACAATCTCATTCTAATGTATTTTCCAGACAGGGACAGTTTTTGAAGGTACCTAGTGAAAATAAATGAAGAGTTTATTGCTCATACCCTGTACGTCTAAGAAAGAACCCGTTTCTGAAGATTTCTTAAGTTTTCCATCTTCGATAATGAATACAACTTAGTGTGAGTTTGAGTGAACCACAGCCAAAGGGTTAAATTTGACCCAGTGACCTGGACTATAATATTGTTTATAGCAGCATTTATCACACTTTTGGGTTTTACAAACCCTGTGTACTCCTAAAAGATATTGAGACCCCCAAGGAGAACTTTTGCTTATGTACACTGTATCTATTGATATTTATAATATCATCTGTTAAAACTGCAAATTTAATCCGGGATACACTCCTATAATCCCAGCACTTGGCAGGGGAAAGCAGGAGGATTTCCACAGGTTTGAGACCAGCGAGGGCTGTATAATGATTTCAAGGCCACACTGAACTACGTAGCAAGGCCCTGTCTCAAAACAAATAAACAAAACCTGGGAATTTTTTAAAAAATTGTTTACCAATTCGCCTAAAGCCTCATGACATATTAACATAAATATAAAAAATTCATATATTAACATGAACAACATACTTTTATTAAAAATAACTTTTACCATTCAAACAAAACACACTTAATGAGGGTTACATTTTTGTAAGTCTTTTTAATGTTGGGCTTAATAGAAGAAAGCTGGGTTTTCATTTTTGTATCTGTATTCAATCTATTACAATATGTTGTTCATGTTGAAATATTTTTTAAAAATCCATGTTCTCACAGATATGTAACAGGAACCAGGTGGAGTATTTTAGTAGTCATGAATATTCTCTTTGATACTGCATAAAAATGCAAGTCGTTTCTTAAGGGTTAATTGCAGTGTGGGATCTGAAACTGTATCAGTAAATTTTCATACTGTTACACTAACGTCCATCAATCTGGATTTTGTAGTAACTCTTTTATTCATGAATGATATTATAACATTCACTGGTCATTTGGAAAATATTGGTTCAATGAGTCATTTAGATTTTCCAAATGTTGGGGCTGGGGATATAGCTCAGTGGAATAAATGCCTGCCTAGCAGGCGCAGGGTCCTGAGTTCAATCCCCAGTACCGCCAAAAAAAAAAAAAAAAAAAAGAACAACAACAGATTTTCCAAATGTTGACCATTTTATTATTTGGCGTCAAAAAATATGTTTCTTAATACCTCTTTTTTTTTTTTCTGCAGTACTGGGGATTGAACTCAGGACCTTGTGCTTGCCAGGTGCAGGCACTTATTCTACTGAGCTATATCCCCAGCCCCTGTTTCTTAATATCTCTAGTGATCTCATTAGAAAAATCTTGAAATATGGTAAAGCAGTCAAACTTATGATGATAGATAGAAATTCTCCAAAACTGATGTTAGCTTGCAAGTTAGAATTTTATCATTGCCAACAAATACTATTGCTTGTTTTCCTTCAACTTACAGATTCACTTCTTTAGTTGTGGAGAAAATGTCTGTCAGCTGTCCAAGCCTGAAAAACCATAGCTGTCAGTCATGTGTTCACATAAAACAGTGTTCATCAAAAAAAAAGGAAGTAGTCAGTTCAAGTGTATAACTCAGTTGCTCAAGTGCTTTCCCTCAAGACAACCTGTGAAAATGCTTCGTGTGTAATTCCCATACTGTTACACAGAATATTACAAAGGCAGTGTCCTCGAGAGTTGAGATTTGATACAACAGATAATTTTCATTGCTGCATCAAGGACATTCTTAACTAAAGCTGGCTTCGTTCTTTTATGCTTGTTGACGTGGTGGTGAACAATAGAACTATACATTGACCATTTGTGTAATTCCTTGTTACTGCCTTGGTTTACATGTTGGCAGCAGTTTTACCCCCTACTGCTTTTGCATAATCATTGTGAATGTCCACACATTGAAAACTGTAGTGTTATGAAAATCGTTTTGACCTCTCAGCTCCTCTGAAGGGAATCTCAGGAACCCCAGGGTTCCGTGGGTCACACTTTGAAAACCAGAGGTTTACACATTATCTTAGCCAAGAAGCAATAAACCAAAGGTTTATAAACATGTTCCAGTTCATTAAATGACCGGTTTCATGGTTTTAAAACCTGAGGTATGTATTTCCTTGAATTGACAGGTGTTTAAAATGATGACTCGCACCACTGGTCATAGTAATGTGCTGCTGGGTTGATGACTGAGATTACTGTCTGTTTTTCTTTCTTCAGGTGACCTGGTGATTCTTAGTGATGATGCTCCCACTGCAGGCTGGCTGCAGGGCCGCAGCTGCTGGGGCTCCCGGGGCTTCTTCCCATCCTCATGTGTTCGAGAACTATGCCTCTCCTCCCAAAGCCGGCAGTGGCACTCACATAGTGCACTGCTTCAGATTCCCGAGTATTCCATGGGACAAGCGCGAGCCCTCATGGGGCTTTCTGCTCAGCTAGATGAGGAGCTGGACTTCAGGGAAGGGGATGTGATTACCATTATTGGAGTTCCTGAGCCAGGCTGGTTTGAAGGGGAATTAGAAGGCCGAACAGGCATTTTCCCAGAAGGTTTTGTAGAGCTTTTGGGGCCCCTGAGGACTGTGGATGAATCAGTAACTTCTGGAAATCAAGATGACTGTGTTGGTAATGGCGAAGTGGATGTCCCTCTAGAAGAAGAGAAGGGGCCAGAGGAGGAGGAAGGTGAGCAGCCGGGGGCCTATGGGATTGCGCTCTATAGATTCCAAGCTCTGGAGCCAAATGAATTGGATTTTGAAGTAGGGGATAAAATTCAAATTCTGGCAACCTTGGAAGACGGCTGGCTAGAAGGATGCCTAAAGGGCAGAACAGGCATCTTTCCTCACCGCTTTGTAAAGTTATTTCCTGATGCTAGGACAGAAGAGGCGGTAGCTCTGTCCCAGGAAGGCAGCCTTACCAAAACCCCAGAAAGTTCTTGGGATGCTGTGGAGAACTCCTTAGTAATGGAGGAACCAGGACATGAATGTCCTGAGTACAAAGAAGAGAATACCAGCTGTGTTCTTCCTGAGACCCCCGCTTCTCCCCTAGATCACCTCACTCCTGAATATGATACAAACGAGAGCTCCAGTCAAGATGGAGTTACCTCAGGTGGGCTCCCTGCAAGCCCTGGTGCAAAGCTTGAAAAGCCTCTTACTAAAGCTTCTGACGTGACCTATCATTTGGAGGCAGTCAATGGTGTTTCTTCCCAGCCTCAGGTACCTCTTCATCCCAAACTGCAGAAAAAGCAGTATTATTCTACAGCAGGAGGGAGCCACCAAAGCTTAGAACCATTCTCTGACCTTCCTCCTGTAGAAGCCAGGACTAGAGACTACTCTACTATTCCTCCCAGAGGGATGTATGCCCAGAGGGGCTCCCTGAAGAAGCTACAGGCTTCCATTCACAGGGGCGCCTCCCTCATAGCCTCGAGGGTAACCCAGCCCAGTCAGTTGAACCCTGAGTCCCAGGGCATGGCAAAGTGTGCTGAGAAGCACTACACATCCAAGGAAAACACCTCTAGCTTCTGCTCCACATCAGAGAGATCAGAAAGCAAACCTGGTCCAGAGGGCAAGGGGCCTAGTGTGGCAGTAACAGTACTTTCACATGGAGATGGCAGCATTGACCTGGATTCCAAGTTGACACAACAGCTGGCAGAATTCGAGAAGAGCCTGTCAGCGTCTGCCACAGAGCCAGATAAAATTCTACGCCACTTTTCAATTACGGACTTTAACTCTGAGAAGGATATCGTCCGAGGTTCCTCAAAAATAATGCCTTCACAGGAGCTACCTGAGAGGAGAAAAGCCCTAAGACCACCGCCACCCCGACCCTGTACTCCCACATCCGCTTCTCCCCACTTGCTGGTTGACCAGAGCCCAAAACCTGCGCCGCCGTTGCCCGCGCGGCCTTCTCGCCCCGCCCCCCTGCCGCCGCCTGCGCAGCAGAGGAGGAGTGCAGCCTCCCCCAGCCCACCCTCCTGTCACCGCACTAGCTTCAGGGCTCTGGAAAAGCAGGGCCCTGAGCGTGAGGAGCAGAGTCTGACTGAGACCTCGCCCTGCCCCTTAGTCCTGGTAAGGGTTCAAGAGATGGAGCGGGATCTGGATATGTACACCAGAGCTCAAGAAAAGCTGAACCTGATGCTGGAGGAGCAAGATGAACCCGAAAGGGCAGAGACCCTGGAGAATCTTGAGGACTGTGAGAGTAACATTGAAAGTCTGAACCTGGGGCTGCGGCACCTGAGAGGTAAGTGATGAGCGCGTACCCTCTCCTTGACTTTTGATGCCCACAGTCAAGGTATGGTAGTAGATGTCTGCCTGCGAGTTAGCTGTTCCTGCTGTCTTCGATCAGCTTTTCATTTGCATTGCCCAGTGTCTTATTTCTTTCACTATATTTTTGTTTTCTCTTGTTATATCCTATGAATATTGTATCCTCTTCACTTGGTTTGCTGCTCAGATAAAGGAAGTCAAGCCTTGGAGACATGTTCCCACTGACATGTGTTCCTCCTCTCCTGCTATGGTGTCCACAGTATGGAATAGAAGCTCCCTAAATGTAACTTTTCTTAACCACACTCTGCCAAGAACGAAAGACTTCTAGGCTAAAACTCCTGAGAAAACTACAACTTGTGTCTTTGTGGTCCAGGGACTAGATTTCAGTAATAATAATAGCTAACATTTCTTTACTTGCTGGAAAGCATTTGCCAGCATTTGCTCACAGTCTTCACAGCCCCCTTAAAAGCATGGGCTAATTCCTATGGCTGCTTTGTAAAGAAGAAAACTTACAGAGATTAATTTGCCAAGGGAGATGGCATTTAAACGTATGCTTTTCATGAATAGTAATTTCCTACTTCCCACCAATTCATATTCTGTGAGCAGTCTTGGAGACTTCATATTTGTCAGACTCACAGGAGAAATAATTTATAGAGTAAGAGGGGATCCAGCAGCAGTAGGTCCAAGGACCCGGGGTAACGTGACTGCGCATCACTTTTGGCCTATGTACCAGGGACCTCAACCTACATGTTACCAGGCAAGTAAAGGATAAAAAGTAACTTGGGGGTCTAGACATTGCAGGATAAGAAATAAAAGCAGAAACATGGTGTGCACCCCAGTGATAAATGTACCAGGCAGAGAGAGCCCTGATCAAGGTGGCAGGCAGAGCACACAGAGCCCCTCTACCTTGGATCTCTAAGAGAGAGTGAGGAGAGTATAAATTTAAATTCCAACCATAAGTAGTAGTATTGGAAGGCCAGAAGTCAAGTAGTTTTCTGAAAGAGGGAAAGCAGCTGGTGTTGAAGAAAGGGAAGAAACCTGTACGCCACATATGCTCAGGAAAGGAGCACTGTTCCGGTAGAACTCTAGACTTGGAGGTATGGCAGTAGGAGGGGTCTTGGGACAAGTTTAATGTGATTAATTAGGGAACAGCTAGAATCCTGGGTCACATGTGCTGTACAGGAGCTGCAGCAACATTTGACCTTGAGCACTAGGAGAGGGGCTTAGCCATATCCTCAAAAATGTATTCGTGTAACATCATACCTGAGCCCTTGCCTTGACAGCTTTAGAGTGCCTTAAAAGGGCTTCTTGTGGGAACCTTGGCTGGGAGCTCTGTCCCCAACACCATAGTAAGCCCCAGTGTTCTCCCTCATTTTGCACACTGAAATGTTTATAGATACACTTGTGTTACATATATGGGTGGGAATACTAAAGTCTCTCAAATTCCAGGTAGCCCGGAGTTCTCAGTAATGACACTCTTTTAGAATGAGTAGTGTTCCGCTGAAATCTTAATGTCTCCCATGCAATCTCTTTAAACAGATACATAGATTAATGGCCTAGGCACTAATTGTTATTGTTCTTTACCTGACGTTGTTTTTCAGGAATAATTTAATAATTCAATAAGTATTTTTATTATCATACTTTTTTTGGTATCAGGAATCAAACTCAGGATCTTGTGCTTACCAGGCAGGTGTCACGCCACTGAGCTATATCCCCAGCCCCATCATACATTTTTAATTGCTAAAAATTTAATACTATGAAAGAGATACCAGTAAGTAGCTGGAGTCCTGTTTTTCAAATTTATTTTAAAAATCAAAGACGGAAAACATTAACAGACATCTTACAGAATAGCATAAGAACAATATAAGCAATACAGAGTTACAAACAAAGTAGTAGGAAATTAACAATTGTTGTATTACATATTGATATCTTCAAAGTGTTTCTCAGGAGAACAAATAGAGACATGCAAGATTGATCAAATAATTAATCATTAACTGTTCCTTTCAGTAAAGTCATAGAAGTCAGTAGTTCAACTATGTTAGCTCTCCTGTGTATACATATATACTTTCCCTTTCTTTCTCTTTTCACTCACCCCAGTTGCTCTTTACTTTTGAGCATGTTCCTTTCATCTCACAATGTCTGTCCTACCTCCTAATTTTTATTCATTCTTTCAGGTTCTTACTCTAGTGAGGCAATACGTTGCTTACACATGGAGGTCTTGTTTATTTCACTTATGAGTATGGTCTCTAGTTGTGACCATTTATCTGTAAAAGCCTCGAGTTTATCTTTCTTTATAGCTGAGTAATATTCCAATATATAGAAGTACCACAATTTTTTTATTCACTCCTCAGATGATGGACATTTGGGTTGCTCCCACAATTTAGCAATTACAAATTGTGCTGCTATAAACATTGGTGCACATATACCACTCTGATATGATGTTTTCAGATCTTCTGGGAAAATACCCAGAAGGGGAATGGCTGAGTTGAATGGGACCTCCAGACCTAGTTTACTGAGGAATCTCCAAACTGATTTCCACAGTGCTTTCACCAATCTGCTTTCCCACCAGCAGTGGAAAATAGTTTCTAGTTCTCCAGAGCGTTGCCAGCATTTGTTATTGGTTGATTTCTTAATGCTAGCCATTCTTACTGGGGTGAGATGAAATCTCAGTGTTGTTTTAATTTGCATTTCTTGAATGACTAATGATGTTGAACATTTTCTCATGTATTTATTTGCCATTTGTTTTTCTTTATCTGAGAAGTGAGTGTGCATTGCGGATGCCCATTTTTGGACTGGGTCTTTGAATTTGAGGGGGCTGATGTTTTTAAATTCTTTATATGTTCTACTTAGAAGACCTTTGTCTGAGGAATAGTCAGCTAAAATTTTTTCCCAGTTTGTGGGTTTTCCTTTTACTTTGCTTCTTCGATTTCTTTAGATGTGCAGAAACTTTTCAGTAGGATGAGATCCCAGTTGTTGAATCTTTGAAGTATTTCCCATGTAGTTTGGTTTTTGTTCATGAAATTTCTGCCTACCCTTATGTCTTCAAGATTTTTATCTACTTTCTCTTCCAGTAGATTTAGTGTTTCTGTTTTAATATTGAGATCTGTGATCCATTTTGACTTGAGTTTGGTGCATAGTGATAGACTTGGGTCTACTTTCAGTCTTTGGCAGATGGCAAGCCAATTTTTCCAGGACCATTTATTAAAGAGGCTATCTTTCTTCCAGTGAGTTTATTTGGCCCTTTTGTCAAAGATTAGGTGGCTGAGTGTGTTTGTGATTGTGGCTGCATCTTCCAGTCTGTTCCATTGGCCCTCTGGTCTGTTTTTAGCCAGTACCAGGTTGATTTTATTACAGTAGCTTTGTAGTATAATTTCAGGTCAGGGATTGTGATTCTACTTGACTTGTCTTTGTTGCCCAGGATTGCTTTTGCTATTGTGGGTATCTTCTGGTTCCAAATGAATTCAAGGAATGTTTTCTCTAGATCTGTGAGATATGCCAATGGTAGTTTAATGGGAATTGCTTTGAATCTGTAGAACAATTTTGGTAGTATGGCCATTTTCACAATGTTGGCTTGTCCTATCCATGAGCAAGGAATGTTTGTCCATTTATTGAAATCCTCTTTGATCTCTTTTTTTCAAAGTACTGTAGTTTTCATTGACTAGATCTTTTACTTCTTTGGTTAGATTGATTCCTAAACATTTCAGTTTCTTGGATACTATTGTGAAAAGTATGGGTTCCTTGATTTCTCTCTCAGTGTTTGTTATTTGTGTGTGGAATGCTATTTATTTTTTAACCAAATCTGTGAACAAATGGACTTAGTAGATGTATACAGAGTGTTCCACCTGACAACATCAGAATACACATTTTCTCCAGCTGTACATGGGACTTTCTCTAAAACAGAGCACATTCTAGCCCATAGAGCATACCTACCTAAATGCAAAAGAATATAAATTAATATAAATTATACCATGCATATTATCTTACCACAGTGCAATGAAATTGAAAATTAACAACGAAAGGAACTCCAAAAACTCCATAAACACTTGAAAATTAAATAACAACCTCCTGAACAACCAATGGGTCACAGAAGAAATTGAAGAAATTTAAAAATACCTACAAACAAACAAATATGTAGGTAAAACTTACCAGAATCTGTGTGATGCAATGAAAGCAGTCCTCAGAGGGACATGTTTCATGTTTCCATGCTTGTTCTCTTTCAGTTTTCCTTATGTGTGAGTTCACTGTTTTGTATCCAGCTACACTGCTGAATTTCTCAATTAATTCACCAAGTCTTGTGGAGTTTTGGGGGTCTTCTATGTAAAGTATCATGTCATCTGCAAATAGTGATAATTTCACTTTTTCCATTCCTATCCTTATTCCTTTTATTTCTCTCTCTTATCTAATTGTTCTGACTAGTGCTTCCAGAACTATGTTGAATAGGAGTGGTGACAATGGACATCCCTGTCTTGTTCCTGATTTTAAAGTAAGAGCTTTCAGTTTTTGTCCCTTTAGTATGATGTTGACTGTTGGTTTGTCATGGATGGCTGTGATCAGATTGAGGTAAAGACCATCTATTACTATTTTCTGTAGAGATTTTATCATGAATGCATGTTGGACTTTGTCGAAAGCTTTCTCTGCATCTATTGAGATGATCGTGTAGTTTTGTCTTTGGTTCTGTTGATATGGTGTATAACATTAATTGCTTTGTGAATGTTAAACCATCCCTGCATTCTGAATTGTAATGAATCTGACCTTGTCGTGTTGTATGATTCTTGATGATTTGCTGCATTCTATTTCCTAGTATTATATTGAGTATCTTTGCAACTATATTCATTAGGGAATTTGGTCTATAGTTCTCTTTCTTGGTTGGGTCTTTCTCTGGTTTTGGTATACATATATTTGTCTTCGGAAATAAGTTAGGGAGAATGGCTTCCTTTTCAATTTCATTGAAGAGTTTGAGGAGTGTTGGTATTAAATCTTCTCTGAATTTCTTGTAAAATTCTGCTGTGAATCCATCAGGTCCTGAGCTTTTCTTTGTTGGTAAGTTTTTAATCATATTTTCTATCTCATTAATTGATATCAGATTGTTCAGGATTTTTATATCTTCCTGATTCAACCTTGGTAATTCATACATTTCTAGGAATCTGTCCATTTCTTCTGAGTTTTCTCTTCTATCAGAGTAAAGATTTTCAAAGTAGGTATTAATGATCTTTTGGATTTCTGTAGGATCTGTAGTGATTTCATCCTTTTCACTCCTTACTGCATGAATATGAGTGTTTTCCTTTCTTTTTTTGATAAGGTTGGCTAGGGGTTTATCAATTTTATTTATTCTTTCAAAGAATAAATTTATTTATTTTGTGTAGGGTTTTCTTCATCTCAACTGCATTTATTTATTTTGTGTAGGGTTTTCTTCATCTCAACTGCATTTATTTCTGCCCTGATCTTTATAATTTCCTCCCTTCTTTGGGCTTTGGGCTTGACTTGTTCTTTTTCTAAAAGTTTGAGGTGCAGCATTAGGCTATTTATTTGTTCTCTTTCAGTTTTACTTATGTGTGAATTCACCACTATAAATTTCCCTCTGAGTACTGCTTTCATTGCGTCACACAGATTCTGGTAAGTTGTATCTACATTTTTGTTTGTTTGTAGGTATTTTTAAATTTCTTCTTTAATTTCTTCTGTGACCCATTGGTTGTTCAGGAGGTTGTTATTTAATTTTCAAGTGTTTATCGAGTTTTTGGAGTTCCTTTCATTGTTAATTTTCAATTTCATTGCACTGTGGTCAGATAATATGCACGGTATAATTTCAGTTCTTTTGCATTTAGGTAGATATGCTCTGTGGGCTAGAATGTGCTCTGTTTTAGAGAAAATCCCATGTACAGCTGAGGAAAATGTGTATTCTGATGTCAGGTGGAACACTCTGTATACATCTACTAAGTCCATTTGTTCACAGATCTGGTTTAGATCTGTTATTTCTTTGCTGATTTTTTTGTCCAGTTGACCTATCTCTTTGTGCCAAATTAATTATTTGGTTTTTCATGTCTGTTAAGATTTGTCTTATTTAGTTTGGGGCTCCAATATTTGGTGCATGCATGTTTATGATTGTTATCTCTTCCTCTTGCAGTTTTTCCCTAACAAGTATATACTGACCTTCTTTATCTCTTTTGATTGTTCTCAGTTTCAAGTTTACATTGTCTGCTAGCATAATAGCTACTCCTGCTTTTTATTGGGTTCCTGTTGCGTGGAAAATTTTTGTCCATCCTTTGACTTTCAGTCTATGGATTTCCTTTTGAGTAAAATGTATTTCATGTATACAGCATACTGTTGGATTTTGTTTCTTAATCCACTCTGCCAGTTTGTTTCTTTTGACTGGTGAATTGAGGCCATTTACATTAATGGTTATAACTGATACATAGTGGCTTATCATTGACATGTTATTTACTTGCTGTTGGTTTCCTGCTTTTTCTACCTGTTTAATTGCTTGCTGTTCTTGAGGGTTCCTTTCTATTGTTGTTCTTAAAATTGCAGTCATTTCCTTCTCTGTCTAGAATGTCTTAGTACTTTTTGTAAGGATGGTTTGGCACTCACGAAGTTCTTCAGTTGCTCTTTGTCATGGAAATATTTTATTTCTCCATTAAACTTGAAGGACAGTTTGGCATGATACATCAGTCTTGGTTGGAAGCTGTTTTGTTGTAGGACCTGTAATATTTTGCTCCAGGTTCTTCTCAATTGGATTGTTTGTGTTGAGAAGTCTGCCGTGATTCTGATGGGCTTTCCTTTATAGGTGATCTGTTTCTTTTCTCTAACAGCTTTTAACATTCTGTTCTTTTGCTGGAGTAATGGGATCTTGATTATTATATGTATGGGTGTAGTTTTATTATGGTTATTATGGTTATTAGTAGTAGGAGTTCTGTATGCCTTATTTACCTGTATCTCAGTTTCTGTTTCCATGCTTGGGAAATTTTGTTCTATTATTTCTGCAAATATTCTTTTTATGTCATTTGTGTCACCTCCTGCTGTTTCATTGACTCCTATTAGTCTGAAATTATTTCTCTTTGCCTCGTCGTGCAGCTGTTGAATCGATTTTTCCAGGATCCTTGTTGATTTTAAGAGATCCCTCCTTTCACAATCGCTAGCTGCCATGCTGTGTTCAAGATCTAAAATTCTATCTTCGGCTTCATTCAAGCGGTTTTGCAAGCTTTCAGTGGAAGTTTTGATTTCCTGGAAATCTCTTTGAGTCTGTTTCATATGTTCTAATTCATTGCTATATTGCTCATGTAATGTTTCCAACTGTTGCCTATGTTCATCTTTTTTTATCTATTTGTTCTCCAGATGTGCTGAGCAATTCTTTCATTATTATTGTCATTTCATTTTTTTGCCTGAGAGATTATTTCTAATCTGATCTTTTCTGTGGCCTGATGGAGTTGTTTCTCTACTTCCATTGCAGTCATTTCAGCAATTTCAGGTGTGTGTTTACCAAGTTCTATGTCGATGTTTCCTGGGGCGGGGGTGGAGTTATGAGATTGTGTTTTAGTCCTTTACCTTGTCATATTTGATTCCAGAGGCAGAACACTCAGTTTCCTTCTTCTCTGGTAGCTCAGCAAAGGTCTCTAATGGCCTTGGTTTTCCTGGTGGTCAGGCCTTCCCCTCAGTGTCTGCTGAGATGTGCTGCTTAGTCTGGAGTCTTCCAGTAGATGGTGAAGTGTACCTACTTCTCCCAGGTCTCAGACATGAACTGTGATGTCAGTTGATGGCAGATTGTCTGATCTGGTGTCCCCTTGCAGCTCAGGGCATGCATATAACTCAGAAGTGTGCTGTACTGGTGGCACAATCACAGAACAGTCATGCTGTGACCCCAGGCAGTTCAGGGCATAGGCAAAACCCAGACCCGAATGCAAGGTCAACAGTTTGTGAAGGACCTTATTCCATATCTCCAGGCAGCTCAGGGCATGCACAGGAGCCTGATGTGGGCTGCTCTGTGGTGATCAGTGACTGCCTGTGTTTGTGACCTGCAGAAGTTCAGGGCGCAAGTAAAGTCCAAACGCAAACCATTGTGAGAGTAGTTTGCGCACCCCCTACCCTACTTCCATTGGTCCAAGGCACATACAGGGAGGGCCCAAATGCAAACCCGAGTGTTAGCAGGTCCTGGGCCTTCCGAGTGAGGATCTCCTGTCTGCACTGGGCTCACAGAGGGTGGAGCCTCAGACTGTAATCTAGGTGGAGTGTTCATCAGAAAGAGTTTTAAAAATTTGAATCTGCCAAATACGTCACTGGGATTGTTACTGTTATGTGACTATTTAGTAGATATATTATTTATATCTACTACTACTATGATGAAATTATTTATCTCTATAATCACAGACTATGCTTTTTAAGATCCTCTTTTTCTGTATTCATAAAAGATGTATCCAACAATACAAATAGTTCTTCAAGAGGAGGAAATTTATCAGTCTGAGTATTAGACTTTATTTCTCTAACTCAATCCTGTATAAACTCTAGTTTTGAAATTTATTTATTGGTTGATTAGTTAATTGATTGAGACAGGGTCTTTCTATGTAGTTCAGGCTGGCCTGGACTGACTATGTAACCCAGGCTGGCCTCAAACTCACAGCAGTCCTGCCATTAGCCTTCCGAGTGTTGGGATTATAGTTAATCCTCAAATTTAAAGGCCTAAGGAGTTTTTGTTTTATTTTGTTTTGCGATACCCAGCAAGTGATGAGCTACGTTCCTGGCTCTTTTTTAATTTTGAGGCAGAGTCTCACTAAATTACTAAATTGGCTGGGCTAAACTCAAACTTACAGTTGTTCTGCCTCTGCTTCCCAGAGTGATGGGATTACAACTGTGTTACCCTGCCTGGCTTTTAAATTACTCTTAAAGTAGAATATTAAGTACACAAAGCATTAGATGTCCCTATCGGATGGAGTTGATCTTTATTTTATGGCTCATTTCAGACAGGAGAGTTTCTGTTTTGCATTGATATTGCTAAGTGTATATCCAAGCGGTGGGGCCATTACGGTGCATTTTGTTTCATATTATTGTTACTCAGTTTCTATTTTGCCACTGAAAGTATTTGGTCTGCTTTTTCTGATTTCGATTTTGCCATTGAAACTCATGCTGCTTTTGTTCATTCACATTTTAGATGAATTTTGCATTTTATAGCAGTAATTTTTCATCTTTTTGTATTTCTTCTGATAAATTATTTAGAGAGGATAGGGTATAACTCAGTGGTGTACCAGGGACTTAGCATGTGGAAGGGTCCGGGTTAAATCTTCAGCACCGAATAAATAAGTAACAGAGTATAACCTATAGCAAATATTAAACATTGAAAAACACTGGGCAAATATTACTGGTTATTATTCAAATGACAGAACATTTACCTCTTTTAGCACGGTTTAGTAGTACATAGAACATGGATCAGAATTGCCAGATTTAAGGACATTGCTGCCAACCCTTGATTTCTTGGACCATCACTTAAAAGATTTGTAAAAATTATACTATGCAAATAAGCTTATTGATTTTAATTTGCAAGAATGACTCACTATTGGCAGTGCACAGGGCCATAAACCACGTACTCATAACACATTATAACATAGCAATGGTTCTGAACAAACTTATGCCCATGCCTTTCCATCCTATGTACTCTTGTACTGGTTGCCAGAAATGTCAATAGTAATCTTTTTTGCTTTTTATGTCAGTATTTTCAAACTTGCTTTCATCTTGTTATGAGTGGATTGCTTCAAACCCACAACATCTCTACATTTATTGTTAGGCCTAATTTATACAAGAGAATTGTAGTACTTTCTCTTGTTTTCCAGATTTCTTAACTGGTTTTTCTTAGGATTTAGACATATAAATTTCTCAATCAATGCTGAGAGGGAATTTCCCCATGGAAACATTAGTTGTTTTCAACCCAAGTCCAATTTAAACTAGTTTCAAGACTTAATGTATTTTGGATGAGCAAAGTTTTGGAACCCCAGGTATAATTCACAAGAGGTTTAGTCCAGCTCTGATTTACCCTTGGGAATCCTTTAGAATCTTACATTATTGGAGAAATGGTCACCTTTTAGACTCCTCATTGGCAAAAGCTCTGGGCTTTGGGTTTTTGATCCTTCTCAGAAGACTAATGACATAAAAGCTCTAGTCTGTAAGGACCGGCAAGTACCCTCATGTAATGCAGTTTTTATGGTCATTTACCTCTCTGCATGCTAATTTTCCCTTTGGCTTTGGCCTGCACTTCTTTACCATCTTGTCAGCATGTTCATGGTTTTTGTTCTTTGTTTGTTTCCCTTGTTTGTTTGTTTGTAGTACTGGGAATTGAACCCAGGGCCTCACACACCTTAGGCAAGTGGTCTACCACTGAGCTACACCTCAGCCCGTTAAGGTGTTTTAGTATTTTTTCTAAATTTTTAGCTTTTCTCTCTAAAAGGGTTGATCCAAATAATTTGGACTTCAGTTCTTAGAAACAAAAAGCCCAGATTAACTGGTGTTTGGCTCTGACTGAGAATTACTTTTGAATTTGGAACTAATACATACTCAAAACAGGATAGTACAAGGCAATTATGACTGCTACGTGCCGAGGGATTAAAAATGTCATTCAGTATGGGTTTCAGGTCAATCATTCATTCATCCTGGACTACTTGTTTATTTTTTACCAATATGCTGAGGGCAGGGTTCAGAGTGATGAGTGTGGCACATGTATTCTCTGCCTTCAAGGAGTTTCCACTCAAATGGGTTGCTAATCAGCAAGTCAAAGTCCATAACTAAAGCACAATACCAAAAAAAAGCACAGTATTTTCAAATCTGATGAGTAGGTTGACTTCTTAATCACACAAACATTACAGATTAATTCTTAGACATGCAGGTTTCCCAGAACGTGTAACTTTTCAAAGCCGTGGACAGAACTACATAATACTGCCCTGGCATAATCTCATTTTAGCATCATAGTCCTTTTCTACATCAAGGTGAGGTTCTCATTCGTGAATGTGACAAATAGTTATGGTGTGTATTCATTTCTTTATTCAGCAAATGTTTCTTTTTGTTTGTTTGTTTTTTGAGACAGGATCTCGCTATGTAGCTCCGGCTGGCCTTGAACTCACTATGTAACCCAGGCTGGCCTCAAACTCTCAGTCCTCCTGCCTCAGCCTCCGAAGTGCTAGGATTACAGGTGTGCAACACCATGCACAGCTAAACATTTCTTAAATACATACTCTAAGCTAAGCATTGATTATGCATTGATTAGTAAAATAACACAGTAAGAGAGTCATTCATATTTGTATGTCTTTGAAATGCAAATGGTCATACAGATACTGACCTTTATAGTTAATCACGATGTCTGTCTTACATGGCTGTGAGCCATGACCATGGTGTAGATGAGTGTCGGGACCTCATTTTCTCTTCTCAGTCAGTGCAGTGTCTGTATAGGGAACTGTAGGGTGAGGCAGCCTCCCTCACATCAGGAACCTGGCTCCTGAACTTCTCTCCTCCCGGCCTTCCTCTTTTTTTTTTTCTGGTATTGGGAATTTAACTCAGGGCCTTCACACTGAGCTACATCCCCAGAGCTCTAAATTGTAACCCTCCTGCATCCGCCTCCCAGAGTGCTAGAATTACAGGCATGTGCCACCATGCTCAGCTGTTCCCAGATTTTAAGATAATGTTAAGAGGGAGGCTGGCCAGAGACTGTCCGAGAAATATTTAATGACAACGTGCAAAGCAAATCAGAATATGTTTTTAAGGAAAGAAACACTTCCAGCAAGACATTGGGTAGAATTTGAGGCTTACTAAAGAGAGTCAGTTGATTAACAAGAATTACTGATAGGGAGCAGCAGCCTCTTTACAGTAAAGAGATACATAATCTTCTAGGCAGATTATTAAAATTTTAAAATACAGTTTTTCTATACAGAAGCAATTTGAAAGATCATAGAGTTATATAATCAAATCAATTTGTGTTCTTTTAAGATGATAAAACTGTATGTAAAGGAAATAATCTTTTCTTCTAATTTGTCACTATTTAAGAAAAAAAGAAGTGTCTCACTTGTGTAGCATCTGGTTCAGGGTGTTGGCTCAATACAAATTAGCTCAGTTACTCCTAATGGATTTTATTCTGGTATAAAACAGCAGTCATAGTCAGAACCCTTTAATGATCTACGTTAATTTGACAAAACAACTAGTTTTTAGGATAAACTTCAATGTCTATCAAGAAACACAGCTTAGAGTGGATAACTTAGTTGTGATTGACCTGTGAGTCACTATTCCTAGCAGTTTGTAATGTGCTTTGTGAACATTTCCTCAGTTGTGGTTCCAGGTAGGGAGTAGAGTGCTGGCCCAGACCCAGGTACTCTAAGTATGAGTTTCAGAGTGCACACAGCTTTGCCGTTCACAGTAAGAATGTCAGAGTGTGTGAGACCTGCCTTCAGTCACAGGCGTTCATACCGTCACTCCCATACTTACGTGTGCTGCCTGTTTTTATGGTTTGGCAAATGTGGCAAACCCTAAAAGATAGGCTAGTCATTATCCAGCCAACATCCCCAAGCTCCTACCATATTCCAGGCGGTCCTCTGGAGTTACAGCAATGAATCTTTGGTCTCATGGGAAAGGCAAACAAGTAGGTAAAATCATAACTATATAGTTCACTAGAGGATCAAGGACTCTGAAGAAAAGAAATCTAAGAAGATCCTGAAAAGTGACATTTGCATGAGATAGGCATGCCATCTACATTTGACAGTTGAGAAAATTGAGGTTTCCCCAGTCTCGCGGTAAGTGGTGGGGCTGGGATTCAAATCCAGGTCTGGTTCCTTGCACAGCTGTACATATTATTACTGCATCACACTATAATGTGAGTGTGATTTGACCACATGACGTCCGAGATTTGATGGTAGGAAACAACGGTTTAAAAAAATCAGACAGATCTGCAGGTATTCAAGGGGAAGGGATCCCTGTGGACTCTTGCCAACTTTCAAAATAACTTATGTCAGCCAGAGCATGTTTTACTGCTCCCTTCTGTTGAAAACTGCCCGGTAGATTCAATATATCTGTGAGTGTGAAAGCACAGTATGTATTTTTAGAAATTTAATTCTTTCTTTGCAGCTATACTTCTGACTGCCAGCTTATCAAGAAATGACTCAGCTTTCCAAAATTTTCCCATTCATGATAGCGGTACCTGCAAGCTGCTATAGTTCTAGTTTCTCTGGTTTAAGTGTCCTTTAACTTACCTCTTACTTTGCCTTAAGCTCTCGTATATCTAAACATGTCTAATAGCCCTGTCATTTCCTTTTACAAACACCACCCCCTTCTCTTCTCCCAGTCTGTGCTTAGACTCTTCGCTGTTGCAGAGCCTGTCTTTCTGTTCCTTCCTCCTTGCTGGCCTGGTCTCTGTGCAGCCAGTGGAGATGCAGTGCTGTTGTCTCATCTTAACCATGGTGATGGGATCCCCTGTACAACTCTCCTTCCGGGCCCTCGGGCTGAAAGTCAGCTGTACCGTAGGAGGAGAACCTGCAGCCCTTGTCCGCTCTGTCTGACTTCCTACTGTGTGCTGAGTAACTGGGGGAATATGATAATGCGGCCCGGACTGCAGCTGCAGGGCATTCCGTTCACAGCGGGGAAGGCCAGGGAGGCGAAGCAGCAGAGGAGCGGCAGTCAGTCAGATAGCATGAGGGCCGAAGGAGGAGTTCTTAAAAGGCAGAAGCGACCTGGTCAAAGCGGAGAGCCCAAATAAGATGAAATCTCACTAATGATCGCTGGAGTTAGCGACCTTGCCCAGAGCAGCTGCACTGAAGTGGTGCTGGTGGGACAGGGCTACATACAGAGCAGGCTAAAGAGAGAAAGCGAGGTAAGGAGGCTGCCGAATGGAGTATTTGGTATGCTGAGAAGGCTTGCAGGGTGTTTTACTATAAAAGCAAGGGAAAGAAATTAGATGGCTGCTGGAAGGGACCTTAGATTTGGGGACCAATGGAGGTTGTTTGTGAGCAAGGACTCACTACCATATGTTCCTAGGCTTACTGATTCACCGGAGTGGACACACTGACGAAGCAGGACAGAGGGGACCTATTGCCAGGACAAAATGTCTGAGGGGCCTGATTAGGGTGGGATCCAGTGAACCAGCGGAGATTTGCCTGGAACAGAGCAGAGCCAGTCCCTCTAGCCTCTGAGAGGAAGCACAATAGATTTGATAGTGAAAAGATGTAGAGGCAGACGTACGGAAATTATATGACTGCACCAAGATTATACAACCAGTAAGTGCCAAAGTCAGGATTTAAGCCCAGGGCTATCAAAGCCTATATTCTTGGCGGTACTGCGGATCGAACTCAGGGCCCTGCGCTTGCTAGGCAGGCGCTTATTCCACTGAGCTATATCCCCAGCCAAAGCCTATATTCTTGACCCCTAAGCTAGCTGCTTGCTAATTTATAGATGAGCTGAATGAGTCTAGAGAACTATATAGTTTACAGGTCATAAATATCTTAATTACAGACCAAGCATTTCACCCTGGTCTCCTTAAGCATTCTTTATTTCACAGATAAGGATTAGATAAAAGTTCAGTGAATTATTTCTTGATACCCAATAAATGTCCAGATAGCTCAAGAGGTGAACTGATTAAGGCCCTTCTCTCGGCATAATGCTCCCCTATCAGAAGTCTTCAAAGACCCTTCACTATCTTATTGAATAAAACATTTGGGTACCTTGGGATCTGGCTCTCCAGCTTATCTCATTATTTTTCTTCAGACCATTCCTCATTTCCTAATTCTATACAAAGTCTATAGAATTGCTGCTAATGCTTGAAGGCAACATTCCAATGTCATCACTTACATGAAAGCCTCCGGTGACCCGCGAGGGCCTTTGCTTTGTTGCCATTTGTGTGTGTATGTGTCACACATTGCATCTTACTTTATAGTACGCGCCTCCCGCATTGTATAAAGCAGGGACTCACTGATATTTTTCTCTTCCACAATGCTCACATATAACAGGTATCTATCTAATGTTTTGATTTGTTTGTTTTGGATCTGGAGATTGAACCCTGGGCTTCAGGCATGCTAGGCAAGTACCCTACCACTGAGGCGGTCCCCAACTCCTTAATGTTTGCTTATTTCAAATACACATTTTTATATCAGCCTTTATGCTTTCCAGCTTCATTCTGCAGTTCATAAACGTTCTGTATGCATTGGATAGAAGAGAGCTAGGAAGTGCTTTAGATGCTTCTCCGGCAGGACAGATACCTTGGAGAATGTGACAGCATGCATGATTCTATTCTTGTGGGTAGATTTTCTTTATTCCATTGAATCACCTACATACCAGAGCAGAGTAAAAGGAGGAATCTTTTTCTCCCAAGGGACAACTGGTATGTGGGCAGTGGGGACTTACGTACGGAGTAGTCAAGTCCCATAGAAGCGGAGCACTCCAAGGAGGGAAAGTTCTGACTGTAGGTGAAATGAAGGGAGTTCTGAAGTGTTTCCGTAGTCGGAGGATTGGCAAGTTGGATTAGAGGACAGGGAATGGGGTCTGGTTCGAGCTGCATGTGCTAGCCTTTGGTAACCTCTGGTGGCTCACTGAGGGACGAAAGAGGCAGACAGACTGATGTGTGACCCTCCCTGGGACTTTTAAAAGGAGCCCGTTCTCTTTCATACTGCTTTTTCTGCAAAACCTTTAGGGCAACAATGCTTTTACCTCCACATAAAGTAGCCAAGCCAGTCTGACCACTTGAGGGAAATACCAGCGAGGCTGCCAACTCCAATCACATGAAGTCTGGTTACTAATTATCTCCCCGCCTCTGAGGGAGAGATATAGTAGCTCACTGATTGGATCCTCCCTTTGAAATGACTCCACACTGCTTCGAACTCTAACCAGAGCAACAGGAAGAATGTTCCCTGTGCTTTCGGAGACATTTTAAGCAGGACTGATTCAGGCTTAGGCGAGACTGCGCTTGTCTGCTTTTAGGCCCAGCCCAAGCCCATGGAAAAGAGAAGTAAAACTCATGTCTATTGGCTATGAGTGGAATTCATGAGATTGGAAAAGAAAGCGAAGCAGAAAAGAAAAGACCTTGGGACTCGAGCTGGGAACATGAAGACTGCAGGAGTCTCCAGAACAGAAATCTTACGGTACTTGATAAACTTTATGCAGAAAATGACTTGGATTCCACACTCCAGACCAAGAGGCAGAATCGGCCCTATAGAAAAAGAGATTGTGGATACTGGGATTTTGAACAGAGTGAGCCAAGCTGTACTGACTATGAGGAAGCAAATAAACGTGGAAAGGACTGTATGTTCCATGGAGGCTACGGAAATCTGGAAAGTGTAAATTATAGGAATCTGAGGCCTGTGATGAAGGAGGATTGTTTTTTAGGAAGCCCAGATGTGATCGTGAAAGGTGGAGGATATGGGAAGATGAATGGCTTTGTTGATCCTAAGGATCTGAATTCTAATCCTAAGGACTTGAAAAACACTGAACAGTGGGCTCGCTATACAGGTGTGGATGATTCTTTGGGGAATCTATGTCAACCTCAAAACTGGGATATGGGCCTCAGAGATTTTAATTACAGTCCTGAGTACTGTAAGAAAGTTAACTTGTATGACAGAGAGCTTAACAATTTATATCATGTTCCTGGTCGTAATAGTAATGGTCAATCTGTGGACTTTCCAGGTTTGAATGGTGTCAGCGAAAGTAAGCAATTTGTTAAACACTGTGAAGAGGAAGGGAATGTTTATCAAAATGGTGAAATCTGCCCTGAAGTAAAGACTCGTATTATGAATCAGAGTAATTCTGATATAAAAATTAAAGGTTGTGACACTTTCTCTGCAAATGATGAGTATAAATCTCATAGTTACAGAGGAACAGATTCCCACCATCAGGTAGGGAATTTGAAGTGTGATGGCATTGACAGACCTGCAGTGGGGAAACTTAGGGCAAGAGGGGTCATCCTGGATGGTCTACAGAATCACTGTCCTAGAGAAGAGCAGGGAGAGCATCTTTTTGGGTTCACCCAGAACCCTTTATTAGAGAAGAGCACATGGAAGTTAGGTGAAGAAAGCACCTTAAGTGGCCCAGAGACCTGGAGAAGGAACAGTTGCTGCCGCCGCACTGCACCCAGCTCCTTGAGGCGCTCAGAGTTTGTGCAGAACAGGAAGAAACCCCAAGGTAGGAACTCAGCTGGCCTTCTGGTAGGATAAAGTACGAAAATAAGTGAAAAGGGTGGCTATACTGGGTACGAGGAATGCCATTGTACTCAAGGGACCTGTCCTGCTATCAAGGGTATTTTAGTAGACAACAGCATTTGGGATGTGATTCCTTTGGGAGGCATTTTATAGCATCAGTACATGTAGTGTCATAAGCATGTAAGATAGCTTTCAAAACCAGACCACTATTTCATGGGAACTGTCTTTTACTCTTCTGGTTTTGCCAGCTGTCCTATCTCAACATTCTTTTCATTCTTACCTTAATATTTTTGTCTTGGGACAGCAAGTTATGAGGGCACAAAATTAAGTGTATTTTCCTGGCATGTTTCTTTTACTCAGGCCTTGTGTTTCTTTGGCCATTAGTGGAAAATAAGACTTGTTTTATAGACTTTATTCTTTGACACTGCAGATCCTTAAGTGAATGATGAGCACTAAAACTGTAGAATTCAGATTATTTCTGTTTTTAGAGAAAGGGTCTTGCTACATTGCCCAAACAGAGCTGGCACCTGCAGTCCTCCTGCAGAGTGCTGGGATGGCGGGTGTGCGCTGTCACGTCCTGCTTCACATGTTGCGTTTATAACTCCTGGACTCGCTGCTGAACTTGTATAATGTGTTCTTCTCATGGCAGGCAGCCTGTCTGGTTCTGGGCAGTTTGGGAGAGTCCAGGTTCTGACTAGAGGATAAGGTTAGTGAGAGCCAGAGAAGGTAAAGATCCATCTCACCCTGCTTCCAAGTGGATACTTTTTTTATAGGTCTCCTTCACAGTAGGCTGGCTGAATAGACTTGTACCAAGCACCATCATAGTTCCTAAAATTGCTAGTGGCTTAGCCAATGATTCTTTAACACAAGCTTAATTTAACTTAAATTTCCAGGGCACCATTTTGGACAAAGCAGGCTCTCTGTTTGCACTTACAAAGATAAAAATGAAACCAAGTCTGGCTTTAGTTGGGAGGCTGAGGTATTCAGCAGGTAGTCATTTCTCTCTAGGTGCATTTTTTTTTCTCTGAAATGATACAGACTGGATTACTTCTAAATTCCTTTCAGGTCAAGAGAGAAAAAGTGTGATTTTTTTCCTTGTGTTGGTTTCATATCATTTCTGTTCCCTTCCCCCACATCTGTTTCTTCAGTGAACTTTGATTCCTGTCTTTAGTTCCTGATTGGAGTAACCCTCCTAACTGTAATCAAGTGTGTTTATTGTTTGACTTAACAAGAGTGGAGCTCGTCTCTGGGAGTGTTGTAATGTGCACTGTGATCTCTCTGAAACAAAACAAGTTAAGTGCCATTTTATATCATTTCCATTCTTGCAACTTTGAATTTGAGAACTTAACTTTTGGAAGTGTTACTCACATTTTTTAGCTCAGTTGGCACTCCTTGTTTTTATTCCACATATCCTCTTTGCTCACTAGTAAAATCTCAACCTTACTAAACATCTTTCTGCTAACACTCTGAGCTATCTTAGAGTATAGATCTTGGCCCTTTAAAGTGTTACACAGTGACCATGTGTGCTTACAAAAAAGAGACCTGGTTAGAGCGGCTGTTGGAGTGGTTCTACTCTCCCTTCAAATGTGAGGTCTACCATTTACTGACAGTGTAACTTTAGGCAAATTATTAACCTTTCTGAGCTTCAGATTACCTAGTGGAAAAATGAAAAGAATACCTGTCTCATAGTGGGATAAGAGAAGCAAACACCCCTGTGTCTCTGGAATATAGTGCCGTAAATTACCATTTGTTTCTGTTTTACCTACCCATGTCCTTTCTCCTTTACAAGTCGCCCCACTGGACTGTCACTTCATGGTCCTTTGAGATCCAGATTGATAATCATTGCTCCCAGTTGGATATTTGCCCTTGGACCTGTAAGCACCTCAACTTTAGGGTTCTGAGTGGACAGACCCCATTCCTCCCTCACTTTCTCTTCTCATGTTCCTTTCCTTCTCATCTCAGACTATTAAAGAAACAAAGCTGCTCTGTGGCTCTTTGACTTGTCTCCCAGGCCTGGAACCAAGGCTTTCCCTGGCCTTCTTCCCTTGTCTGTTTCATGAGTATATTCTCCTCCGGAAGCCTCTGTCGTCATTTGCTAGGGCAGGTGTGTGAATGCTTTGCCCTTGGTTCTAGGGTGTGGCCGCTAGTCCTGGGAGATGGCCCTTAATCTTATGGTGAGGTTTCAGTGGGAAACTGGAAATGTTGATTGAGCTTACTCATGTGCAGTGTCTCACATTTCAAACCCGCCTTTCCAGCAGCCATCAGTTGCTGAATATCTGCAGGGCTGTTCAGCTTCAGCTGCTCATGATTTTGCTAGGTTCCTTGGAGTCTCGTTGCTAACATACATAGTTCATTTCAAGGATTTCAGGGAAATTGCTACATAATTTTGGGTTCTCTGTGTGGCTTCCTCTTAACATCTAGGCTCTGTCTCGGAGACCGCAGTGCAGACGTGGCCCTCCGGCTGCTCAGCCCAGTGAGATCCGACCTGTTGACTCTGCTGTTGCTCTGTGCCCCCGCATCACAAGAGACCAAGGACTGCCGCCTGGAGACACTGGATAGCTGCACTTCTTACCTAGTTTCCTTTTCTGGTTTTCAGTCATGTCCTCTTCAGTTTCTGCCTACTTTTGATCGGTTTCTAGTGCCTACATAGAGTAACTGTTTTAATGTCTTGTCCTGTGTTGTTAGTAGTTATCAGTATGGAGGTTATGACAGTGTAAGCTATCCCACAATTACTAGACCAAGAGTTGTTATTAAGGTTTTGCGTTTGCTAATATCATAAATATTGTAATGGAAACAGGACCTAGTGTTTCAGATTCCCTATTACCTGTGTTGAATTTAAGTGATATTAGTATATTTAAATGAAAAACTCTTACAGAAAGAAATACGAAACTAGAATTCAGGTGAGCATTAAGGCTAAAGATACAGGGTTGGAAGGCTACATCTGTCCTTGGACCTATAAAGACCTCTACTTTAGGGGTTCCATAGAATCCTTTTATATTATTACTAGAAGGAACCTTACATATCAACAAACCCAGCATTTTTATAAATAATCAGTAACTACCTATGATTGAATTGTTTTGTTTTATAGTGCTGGGGATTGAACCCAGGGCCTTGCACAGCATGCTAGACAAGTGCTCTGTCACTGAGCTATATCCCAGGCTTCATGATTGGGTCTTGAGGTCTATTTAGCAGGTTGCAACCAGCATTTCTGAAAAATAATACAGAAGTGAATAGAAAAACATTTCAGAGTTCATTTCCTGAGGTAAAAGTAAGCATGTATTACTTTTGTGTATGTGTATGTTGTATACACATACACATAAGCATTTTATAAGTGCACACACATGCACAGAGTCACAATGTGAAGTGTGAATCATAAGCTGGGTGTGGGGGTACACGCCTGTAATCCTAGCACTTGGGAGACTGGGACAGGAGGATCGCTGCTGTGAGTCTGAGGCCAGCCTGAGTTACATAATGAGTTCAAAGCCAGCCTTAACTACATAGCAAGACCTTGTCTCCAAAAACAAAACAAAAAAAAGGATAGAAAGAAAGGTGAATCATAGTAAAAAATGTTTGAAAAGCACTTAAATGCAACCTACTTATTTAGGGAGTTAGAGAAATTGAAATGTGTACCCAAGGCAATTCACTGGATGAGGAAGAAAATCTCAGTCTGTCAGTGCCCAGACTGGTGCTGCTGCCACCTGACCAGCCAGAGGCATAGCCAGAGAGTCATTCAATGTAAGTGAACATAGATGAGTAGGAAGTGCTGTGTTAGAGAAACCAGAGCAAGCTGCAGAGGGAGAGGTGCAACCAAGTGATACCTGGCGGAGATGCAAGAGGGCATCTGGACCACGGAGAGCCCTGCTGCAGTGGGTGGGCTGGCACAGGAGAGCAGAGGCACGGAGCATGTTACAGGGAGGGAAGAGGATGGCATGGAGACTGCAGCAGTTCCTTCTCTCAAAGTTTGAGCAGTAATTGCAGTGGAGTAGCAGAATCCAAGAAAATTATCAGTTTTATTTTTCTCCCAAAATAACAAAAACTTGCTGAGGATATACCTCAGCGGTATGGGAGAGTACCTTCGTGGCATACACAGGCCTGCAATTCAAACCCTCACTGGGGAAAAAAAAAGAAGAAAAAACTTGCACAGAATCAAAGGCACCTTGACAATTCAATGTTTTTAGGAGTAACATACAAGATTTAATTTCATTTCTTTTTTTTTTATTTTAAAGAGAATTTTTAAAAAAGAGCAATAGCAGAATGCCAACAACCTAGACAAAAACAAAACACAGCGAAAACATTACGAATGATACAGGGTTTCAGAACAAAATGATAGGGATTAACAGTGGTTGTTATGTTACATATTTTTATCTTCATCAAAGTTGGTCAGATTACCAGATGTAAAAATGCAAGATTAATCAAACCATTAAAGGGAATAAAAAATAAAAAAAATTATAAACGATACAGAGTTTCACCAAACAAGATGAGAGGAATTCAACAATTGTTATTGTGTTGCATGTTGTTGTCTTCAAATTAGTCATTCGGATCACCAGATATAAACATGCAAAATTGGTCAAAAACAAAAGAATAAAGCATTAACTGTTCTTTTCAACGAACCACCAGACATCAGCAGTACAGTTATCCAAGCCATCCTTCTGTATACATATATATTTTTTCCCTTCTTTCTTTCCTTTTCTCCTTTCCCTCATCCTAGCTGTTTCCTCTTGGGGAAACAACTTTCCCAACATCTGTTATACATTTTGAGTTCCACTTACTCTTTCTTGTTCTAACACTAGGGAGACAACATGTCTACACAAGTGGGTCTGATTTATTTCACTTGTAAGTATGGTCTCTATTTGCATCCATTCACCTGTAAAAGCCTAGAGTTTATCTCTTTTTTTTTGGCTTTTTTTGGGACAGGGTCTCACTGTGCAGTTTAGCCCGGCCTTGAGCTCACTTTGTAGCCCATGCTGGTCTCGAACTCACAATAGTTCTCCTGCCTCAGCCTCCCGAGTGCTGGGATTACAGGCGTGTGCCACCACACCCAGAGAGTTTATTTTTTTTAATAGCTGAGTAATACTCCATTGTATAAAAATACCACATCTTTTTTATCCACTCCTCAGTTGATGGGTATTTGGGTTGTTTCCAAGATTTAGCTATGACGAATTGTGCTGCTATAACATGGGTGCACCTATATCACTGTGGTGTGATGTTTTTACTTCTTCAGGGAGAATACCAAAAAAGGGAATAGCTGGGTTAAGTGGGACTTCTCTTCTAAGCTTAGTTTTGTGAGGAATCTCTACAGTGATTTCCACAGTGGTTTCACCACTCTACACTCCTACCAGCTGTGGAGAAGGGTTCCTTTTTCCCCATAGCCTCTCTAGCATTTGTTACTTTTTGATTTCTTAATGATAGCCATTCTTTCTGGGGTGAGATGGAATCTGAGTGTTGTTTTGATTTGCATTTCTTGAATGACTAATGATGTTGAACATTTTTTCATATATTTGCCATTAGTATTTCTTCATGTAAGAAATGTGTATTCATCTTAGACACCATTTTTGGATCAGGTCTTTGAATTTTGGGGACCTGATTTTTAAAAATTCTTTATATGTTCTAGATAGGAGTCCTTTGTCTAAGGGGCAGTTGGCTAAAATTTTTTCCCAATTTGTGGATTTTCTTTTTACTCTATTGGTGATTGCTTTTGATGTGCAAAAACTTTTCAATAACAGAAGATCCCAGTTGTTGATTCTTTGAAGTATTTCCTGTGCAGTTTGGTTTTTGTTCGTGAACTTTCTGCCTACCTATGTCTTCAAGATTTCTACCTATTTTTTCTTCCAGTAGATTTAGTGTTTGTGTTTTAATATTTAGACCTTTGATCCGTTTTGACTTTAGTTTAGTGCGTAGTGATAGACATGGATCTAGTTTTAGTCTTCAGTATGTGGAAGCAAATTTTTCTAGCACCATTTATTAAAGAGGCTATCTTACTTCCAGTGGACATGTTTGGCCCCTTTGTCAAAGATAAGGTGGCTGAGTGTGTTTGTAGCTGTGTCTGCATCTTTTAATCTGTTCCATTGATCTTTAGGTCTGCTTTTTTGCCAGTACCATGCTGATTTTATCACAGTAGCTTTATAGTATAATTTTAAGTCAGGGATTGTGATGCTCCTGCCTTGTTTCTCTTGCCTAGGCCTCCTTTTGCTATTCTAGACCTGTCTTGGTTACTTTTCTCTCATTGCTGAGACAAAATACCCAACACCCAAAATGAGGGAAAGAAAGGTTTATTTAGCTTACAGTTTGTGGAGGTTTCAGTCCATACTTGGCTGGTTCAGAGGCAGAGTGGCACATGGCAGAGGGCAAATGTTCATGGCAGCAGAGCACAGCCAAAACCACAAGAGCAAAAGGGAGGAATGGCTGCAAGCAGCCTCTTTTTCTCCCTTACCTTGTAAACAGGCTACCCCCACCCAGGGGGTGTGTACCTCTCACATAACCTCCATGTCCTCCTCTTCCACAGGCTCAGGATGTATACAGAGTAAGCACCCTGGCTTCCTACTGAGTCATTTAGCCAAACCTCTGGACTCCCCAAGTTGACACAATGTATCAACCATAACAAGGCCTCTTCTAGTTCCAGATGAACTGTAGGAATTTTATCTCTAGATCTGTGAGGTATACTAATAATATTTTAATTGGAGTTGCATTAAATCTGTACAGCAATTTTGGGAGTATGGCCATTTTCTCAATGTTGGTTCTTCCTATCCATGAACAAGGAATATCTTTCCATTTCTGAAATCATCTTTGATCTCTTTTTTCAGAGTACTGTAATTTTCTCTGTGTAGATCTTCTGCTTCCTTTGTTAGATTGATTCCTAAGTATTTCATTTTTTTGGATACTATTGTAAAGGGTGTGGTTTCCCTAATTTCTCTCTCAGTGACTTTGTTGTTTGTGTTCAGGAATGCTATTAATTTTTTGAGTGTTGACTTTGTATCCAGCTACACTACTGAATTTGGTTATTAAATCTATAACCCTTTTGGTGGAGTTTTTGGGGTCTTCTATGTAGAGTACCATGTCATCTGCAAATAATGATAATTTCATTTCTTCCTTTCCTATTCTTATTCCTCTTATTCCTCTGTCTTGTCTAATTGCTCTGGCTAGTACTTCCAGAACTACATTGGATAAGAATGGTAACAGTGGACATCCTTGTCTTGTTCCTGATTTTAAAGTGAAAGCTTTCAATTTTTGTCCATTTAGTATGATGGTAGCCATTGGTTTGTCATAGATGCTTTTGATCAGATTGAGGTAAAGACCATCTTTTTCTATTTTCTGTAGGGTTTTTATCATGAATGAGTGTGGACTTTATCAAAAGCTTTTTCTGCATCAATTGAGATGATCATGTGATTTTTGTCTTTGGCTGTATTGATATAATTGATTGATTTGCATATATCAAACCATCCCTGCATTCCTGAGATGCATCCCACTTGGTCATGGTGTACAATCTTCTAGATGATTTGCTGCATTGTTTCCTAGTATTTTATTGAGAAATTTTGTATCTGTTTTTATCAGGGAGATTGACCTAAAGTTCTCTTTTTTGGTTAAGTCTTTCTCTGGTTTGGACATCAGGGTAATACTTGCCTCCAGGAATGAGCAGGGGGAATTCTTTCCCTTTCAATTTCATTAAAGAGTTTGAGAATTGGCATTAAATCTTCTCTATATTTCTTGTAGAATTCAGTGGTGACTCTATCAGAACCTGGGCTTTTCTTTGTTGGCAAGTTTTTTTTTTATTTTCAACTTTGCTGGCTGATACTGAGTTATTCAGGATTTTCATGTCTTCTTCAGCTTTAGTAATTCATATGTATCTAAAAATCTGTCCATTTCCTCCGTGTTTTCCATCCTAGGAGAGTAAAGATTTTCAAAGTAAGTATTGTTGTTCTGAATTTCTATAGAATCTGTAGTGATTTCATCCCTTTCATTTATTATTGCATGAATTTCAATTTTTTCTTTCCTTTTTTTGATGAAGTTGGCTAAGGGTTTATCAATTTTACTTATTCTTTCAAAGAACCAACTCTTTGATTCTTTAATTCTTTGTATTGTTTTCTTAGTCCCCATCACATTAATTTCTGCTCTGAGCTTTATAATTTCCTGCCTTCTTTGGGCTTTTGGGTTGAGTTGCTCTTCTTATCTAGAAGCTCGAGGCATGCAGCATAAGATTCTTTATTTGTGCTTGTTCTGTTTTTCTGATGTGGGAATTCATTGCTGTAAATTTTCCCCTGAGGACTGCCTTCCTTGCACGCCACAGATTCCTGTAAGTTGTATCTACATTTTTGTTTGATTGCAAATAGTTTTTAATTTCTTCTTGAATTTCATCTAGAACCCATTGGTTGTTCAGGAGGGTGTTATTTAAAATTTCCATGTGTTTGTGGAGTTTTTGTGGGGTTTTTTGTCATTAATTCCCAGTTTCATTGTGCTGTGGTCCAGTAGTATGCATGGGGTAGTTTCAATTCCTTTGCATTTACTTAAGCATGTTCTATGTGCTAGCGTATGGTCTATTTTAGAGAGTCTCGTGCAGCTGAGAAGAATGTATGTTCTGATGTTGGGTGGAGCACTCTGTAAAGGTCTACTAAGTCCATTTGTTCACAAGTTTGGTTTATTTCTGTTATTTCTTTGCTGATTTTTTGTTTAATTGATCTATCTCTTTGTGACAATGGAGCATTTAAAATCCCCTGTTATGAGTGTGTTACTGCTTATTTCATTTTTCATGTCTGTTAAAATGTCTTACATAGTTGGGTGCTCCTGTGTTTGGTGCATAGATGTTTGTGATATCTCTTCCTCTTGAAGTTTTCTTCTCACAAGTATGTAGTGACCTTTATCTTTTGATCATTCTTGGTTTGAAGTTCACATTGTCTGCAAACAGAATAGGTACACCCACTTTTTTCTGGGTTCCTCTCATGTGGAGTATTATTTTCCATGCTTTGATTTTCAGTCTATGAATTTCCTTTTGAGTTAAATGTGTTTCTTGTATACAGCATATTGTTGGATTTTGTTTCTTGATCCGTTCTGCCAGTCTGCTTCTTTTGATTGGTGAGTTAAGACCATTTACACTGATGGTTATAACTGATAAGTATTGGCTTATCTTTGTCATGTTATTTTCCTGCTCTTAGTTCCTCCTTTTTTTCTCTGTGTAATTGCTTGCTCTGCTTGGTGGTTCCTTTCTGTTGTTGTTCTTGAAATTTTGGTCATTTTTATCTCTTTCTAAAATATCTTTCAGTACTCTTTGTAGGGGAGGTTTGGCACTTACGAATTTCTTCAGTTCTTTATCATGGAAATATTTTATTTCTCCATTAATTTTGAATGTAGTTTTGCAAGGAATACCAATCTGGGTTGGAAGTTGTTTTCTTTCAGGGCCTGAAATACTTCACTCCAAGCTCTTCATCAGTTGATGATTTGTGTTGAGAAATCTACTGTGATTTTGATGGGCTTTCTTTTATAGGTGATCTGTTTGTTTTGTCTAACAGTTGTTAATATTCTGGTTTTTTGCTGGATTTCTGGGATATTGATCCCTATATATCTGGGTGTAGATTTATTTTGGTTGTGGCTAATTGAAGTTCTATATGTCTCACTTATTGTATGTCTGATTCTTTATGCATGCTTGGAAAATTTTCTGCTGTTATTTCTGCAAATAATCTTTTAATGTCATTTGTGTTGGTGCCTGCTGTTTCATTGACACCAATTAATCTTACATTGTTTTTCTTTGCTTTGTCTTGTTGCTTCATTTCCTGGTTCCTTGTTTTTTTTGTTGTTGTTTTGTTTTTTTGTCTTTTTGAGACAGGGTCTCACTTTGAAGTTCAGGCTGGCCCACTTTGTAGCCCAGGCTGGTCTCGAACTCGCGGTGATCCTCCTGCCTCAGCTTCCAGAGAGCTGGGATTACAGGCATGTGCCCCCATGCTCGGCATTTTCCTGGTTCCTTGTTACTTTTAAGATATTCTTCCTTTCATCATCGTTAGTGGCAATGCTGTCTTCAAGGTCTGAAAGCCTATCTTCAGCTTTGTTCAAGCATTTTTGCCAGTTATTGATGAAATTTTTAATTTCCTGGATATCTGTTTGAATCTGTTTCATGTATTCTAGTTCTTTCCTATATTGTTCATTTAAGATTTCCATAAGTTTTCTGTGCTCCTCAATTTTCTTACCTATGTCTTCTTTGGATGTGCTGAGCACTTCTTTCATTATTGTTGTAATTTCTTTTTTTACCTGAGAGATTTTCACCTGATGTCTTTTATGGCCTGATGGAGTTGTTTCTTTACTTCAGTTGCTATCATTTCAGAAATACCAGGTGTATGACTGCCAAGCTTTTCTGTGTCGATGTCTCCTGGACTTGTTTTGGGTGGGGTAGAAGTCTAGATTGCATTTTGCTCATTCGCTTTGCATTTTTGAAGATCCAGAGGTTCCCTGGAGTTCAGCCTCACTCCTACAATGATGTGGGAGTGTCAGGGCAAGGATCAGACAGTCCCTAGTGCTCAGCTTGGCTCCTGCATTAGTATGTAGGGGAAGGATGTAGTCGCAGATGCTCCCAAAGTTTTCTGGCATTTGGTTGGCTCCAAGGCTGGTGAGGGAGGGGCAGGGGAGGCTTACTGGGGTTCCTGAAGCTGTCTGGGGCTCAACCTGGCTTCCACGGGGGGGAGGGCACAGGTTGTGGTCACTGAGGCTTCAGATGCTGCACAGGACTCAGCTCATTTCCCATACTGGCGGGGGAGAGGGGAGGGTACAGTCAGAGAGGCCGCCAATGCTGTCCCTTGTTCAGCTTGGCTCCTGTACAGGTGTGGCTCATAACAGGCAGTGCCCTCCGAAGCCCTGGAAGGTGTCCGGGGCCCTACCTCCCTTGCATGCTGGTGGGGAGGGGCAGGAGTGGCTCACTGGGGTTCCTGAAGCTCTCCGGGGTTCAGCCCAGCTTCTGCCAGGTGTGGGGGTAGTAGGTCATGGTCACCAGGGCTTGAGATACTGCCCAGATCCCAGCCTGGTTCCCATGCCAATGGGGTGTGGGGTGAGGGCTCAGTCACTGAGTCCACTGATGCTGTCCAAGGTTCAGCTCAGCTCCTGAGGGTGTCTCCTTTTAATTTCTTTTATTTTCTTGTTCATTTTTTTGAGACAGAGTCTTGCCGTGTAGTTCAGGATGGCCTTGAACTTACTATGTAGCCCAGACTGACTCAAGGTGATGCTCCTGCCTCAGCTTCTCAAGTGCTGAGATTATAGGCATGTGCCATCACATCTTTTTCAAGATTTCTTCTCATTGCAAACATGTGAACATGAAATTTTTGTAGCTAAAGTTGGTAGTCAAGCTTTTTTATTGTACCAGGAACCAAACTTAGGATCTTGTGCTTGCCAGGAAGGTGCTTGTGCCACTGAGCTATATCCCCAGCCCTGGTATTCAAGCTTATACCAACAAGCTTATACCAACATGCTCTTTGAATGAAGCTAAATGGATGTTAATTAACTAGTGCTTATATGCAGTACTGTACTATGCTTTGGAGCTATCCAGAGAAAGTTGCCCCCTCATATACATATGGGAATGTGCAGATCAGTTGAATTGATGAAATGTAAAAATATAAACAATTAAAGTATAAAGGTACAGAACATAGACAGTAAATGCTATGAATGATCAAAATGGAGAAAATTGGTTTTTACTTCCAGTATTAGAAAATACTTCTGGGAAAGAGATGTTTGAACTCATCCAAAACTGAAAGGAAAACAGGGAAGGCAAAGAAAAGCAGGGAGAGCCTTCATAGCAGGAAAACATGGTGAGGCGCGTCATCTTAGGTGTCACCACGGAGACTGAGCAGATGCCTTCTCTGGGGAAAAGAACACCTGGGGAACTAGCAGTGAACTGAACTAAGAAGGGTGCAGTAAAGAGGAGGAGCAGGAGGGAGGCTAGAAGGAGGAATGGGGCGAGGAGATTTGAGAAGTGAAAGGAAAATCTGAGGATTGAAAGAGAAACTAGCCAATACTTAGTTCCTATGGGAAATCAAGGATAACGCCATGGAACTTTTTGGGTTTTTTTGCGGTACTGGGGATCGAACTCAGGACCCTGCGCTTGCTAGGCAAGTGCTTATTCCACTGAGCTATATCCCCAGCCCCCATGGAACTTTTTGAAAAGGATATTGGTTGACCTAGAATTTCACCAGAGTTCACTACAAAGAATTTAGAAGAAAACCTGGGAGCCAGGTCTTTGAGGGAAGATACATAGACCACTCTTTCAAGACCTTTCTCAAGAAAGTATGAATATGGGACTATAGCGGAAGGGAGCAGAGTTGAACAGTTTGCATGCATTTACTTTTTAAAATCAGGAGTTCATTGTTTGTGGATGAATGGGATGATCTGTAGGGGGCAGAGAAAAGGAAAAGAGCAAAAGGGATGGAAGCAGGAAGAAATATATGGGACCACAGCTCTTCAATTAGGAGATAATTGGCACATTAGAGACAATAAAGCACTTCTGAGATTAGAATGCTCCAATCCAGCCAACTCCTGACCTACATGAAGACCCTGTGAGTATAATTGGTATTCTTAAATCATGCTGTTTTCATCCAAGCCTTTATCTAAATTATTTTTGCATCATTCTATCTTCAAGGAAGGAATGTTGGTCTGGGAAAAATCCCAGATCTTCATAAACAAGAGGAAAGGCAAGAAATGAAGGTGAAAAGGAAAGTGTATTTTCTAGGGCATCTTCCTCTATATGGACCTGAAAATGATAAGTAGAGAGGAAGGAGGGCAAATCAAGGCAACTAACTTGCAGCACCACGTCACATCCAGGTGGGGACTTGGGATCCCGTCGCATCTCCCCTGGTACCAGTGCTGTCCAGTGTAATACTTCCTGAGAACCCAGGAAGGGCCCACAACTATGCATGAACACCGTCAGATTACCTGGCCTGTGGGGATGCAGTGCTAGTGGTCATGTACAGGAGAGAGATACATGTTTGCAGGCCTGGCTTCATAGCAGAGCTGGCCTCTGATTGTAAGTGGAAAGAAGACAGATTGATGAACTAGATTGTATTTCACTGAATCTAAAATATCGTCTCTTGTAAGACACTGCAAAAGTTGAATTCTTTCTTTTACCATTAGAAGACTGCTAATTAAACTATGGCATGCTGTTAATTTCAAAGACATTAAAATAGGGGGTACATTTTAGTATATATTGAAATGTGAAAAAAAAAAAAAAAGAAATGTAGAGATGTGTGTAATTTCAGTTGACCTGCAGCAGCATGAAGTGTAGGAAGCCTACACTGGTCAGGTTCCTGTTCTAAGCACCTCTGTAGGACCTGGCCCTACTGTGGTCTGTCTCCTCCAGGTGCCTTCTGTAGGGGCATAATCCTGCTAATTTGTTCCCTGGCCTGGGAGTGAGCAAGGATGAAAGACAGACACAGAGTTAGTTTAGCGTGGGGCAGCCAGGGGGCCCTTGCTTCTAGTGGGCGGAGAGCCCTGAGCGTCTGGCTCATCCTGCTTTCATTTGCTTAGGCATGGACACAGTCAGTTAGAGTAGCACAAGGCCCATCTGCCTCCTCTTATATCTAAAGTGTATGCCGAGGTGAAAGCAGACCTCCACTGTGCTCCCTCTTCCCTGGAACCTCCAGTGTGTCACCATCTGTGTGTTGCCTAAAGAACACAGCTTGCGTTTCTCCTTCATGCTCACGGTGGAGGTCAGCTCAGCCTCAGTTCTCCTTAACCGGTCTCCCACACTAAGGCAGAGAGAACACAATGTAAATATATATGACTTCCCTTGGTGCTTTCTGCAATGCTTTTTGGATACTGAATTTAGTTCCTTTTGTTCCCCAGCTCCCACCCTGGTCCAACTCAGAAAGACTGAAACCTGATTTACTCCATCCGATGTGTTGGTTTTCAATCCCAATTAGATAGAAACTAAATATAGTAGTTATGATAAATAAAATTTAAGGCGTTTAATGATTTTTTAAAAATCTGTGTACATTTTCTCCAAAGATCATAGCAGAGCAGTGTTAGAGTCCTCTAATCACTGTCATTTATTAGATGCAGCCACTGTGCTAAGTACTGTAATACTGAGTACACATTAGGGATGCTGGACAGTCCAGTGGGGTCTGAGCTCCATTACGGTAGAGAATGAAGATGGTGTTTCCAGAATCTGATGTAGAATTTGGCTTGTAATAGATGCTCAGTAAAGATTTATTGTCAAGTGAAATTACCAATTTTGGTGCCCAGAATGTGCATATCAAAAGATGACTAGTAGAGGTTATTTTATCCTTCACTTGAGAAGTGAAGTGCAGAGAAAAGAGTAATCCACAGTGAGAAAAGCCTTCATGACAAGGTGGAACTTGAGTCTTAAAAGACAGTAGGTGAGCAGAAAGGATGGAAAAAGTGAGACAAGCAGGACTTGTGCAGTGGAAGAATTATGAGGGAACAGATCATTAAATCATGTTGTTATAAGTTTCACGACAGCAGCAAGTGCCAACTGTCTAGGCTCAATGACAGGAAGGGACTGGTGAGTTCTAAAAGACCTCATGTAAGTGATATTCCTGGAAAACCTGAGTCTAGTGTTCTTAATACCAAATTTAAGGACATAAGTAAAGGAGCGAGAAATCAAAGTTTTAGAAGTGGAAGTGATCAAACAGTGGAAACAGTGGCCCAGAGAAGGCCAAGATATGTCTGCGGTCATGGCGGGGGGTGGGGGGGGCGTCGACCTGTACTCTGTGTTTATTCGCTATACCTACTTCCTTCTTGTGATCGAGAAGTGGCTCCATATGTACCCCAGAAATCAAAGCAAGGGAAAGATCAGGAACGTTACCCATGGCTTAGATTTAATTATATTTTACCATCAGAACATGAAAAATCACTTGGAAGCATCTTTATTTTGTGAGATTTTATTTACTCTTTTAAATAAATATAATCAAGCAGGGTATGGTGGCACACATCTGTAATCCTAGCACTCAAGAGGCTGAGGCAGGAGGATTACCACAAGTTTGAGGCCAGCCTGAACTACATTGTGAGTTCAAAGCCAGTTTGAACTACATAGTGAGACCCTGTCTCAAAAAACCAATAAATCGATCAATTCTAAACCCTTAATCCTTAAGCTCACTTTATTTAAAACATTTTTATTAGTATGTTTGCAATACATGGATATATTCTTTGTGGGGTATTCAGTACATACGCATATCACACCTTGATCCTTTTTACCTCCCCTATTCTGTTTTGTGTGACTCACCTTTTGTCTCACGAATTTATGCCTTGTTCAACTAGATCCATGTATGCGAAGCGAAGTAACTTTAAAAGACCATGTACTTTACCTCACTGACTTTGCTGTGCCCGAAGCCCACATGAATGCAATGACTTAGCAATGAAGTAAGACCTGAGAAAGCTTTGGAGGGCGTTTCTGCCTTCTGTGCCTTTGCCCCACCTCCCAGCAGTTTTTTTGGTGGCTCCCTGTTAAATATTTGTAATTTTTGTCATTAAAACTTTAAACAGGGTTATCCATCAGATCCACCATGGTAGGGATAGTTGTAAAATGCATACATTGTTATATGAAAAAATGGCAAGAATAAATATAAACCACTAACTGAAGAAAGTCAGGCTTTGCAGAGTAGGAGAAAATAATAGCCAGAAGGTCAGGTAGGTGAACATACTTTGAGGCCTCATTGTAATGATATTAAGAATTGAAATATAGTGCGAGAAACAGCCATGCTTATGGCAGAGCACATGTGACCTAGAACAGTGTTTAACTGTGTGGGCTCAGGGTGTGTTTGACAGTGCTGCCTAAGTAGGCGTGTTGTCCTGGGCAGGTTAGTTCATTCCTCCGTGCCAGTTGCTCATTTGCAGAATTACTAGAATGAGACCTTCCCCGGAGAGACTTGATAAATACAACGTCAGGTTTCGGGGGAGGGGTAGTTAGCAAGTAAATCTTTTCGTGAAAGTGTTATTGGCTGATATATAATCAAAATTTGTGTATTAAACTGTTATTTTTAAGTATTTTACAAAAACTATTTTTGCCATGTTGATAATTTTACTTTTGTCTAAAGATTTAAAAAGATTAAAAAATAATAATCTCAGTTTTAAGCCTACCAGCAACACACTTCACCAGGATTTGTGCATATTTAGTGAGTGTTCGTAAAGGGCGTGTCAGTTGCTCCTGGTATTACACTTAGTACCATGGCAGCGTGGTGAGTTAGTTGCAGGCTCTCACAGTTAGGTCACTAAGTTCCGATTAGTTTGTCCAAGGTCTATCTAATAAGAGCTCTGGAGAAGAAGGGGTGTGGGGAGCTTTGAGCTGTCCCGGGGTGAAATCCCACCCAGCAGACTGCACTGCACACTAGAATAGGCCACAGCAGACACTGCAAAAGCATCAGGGAAAGGTTTTTCAGTTCCTGTTTTGATTTAAGACCATTAATCCAATGGATCCATCACTGAAGCCTGGTGGTCTGAGAAGTCTGCTGTGAACCCTGCAGAAGACAGTGCCCAAGTGCTGAAAATGTAACCCAGCCAGATGAACTGCCTCCCAAAAGAAGTGGAGTAGGTGCGCTGAGAAAGGAGTGGGGGCTGGGTGGGCTGACCTCAGTGCGAGGGAATACAGAAAACCAGGATGGGTGATTCCTTTAGGCAGCGAGAAGTTGAACAGATTCACAGGGACTGCTTCCACTCAGGGTTTGCATAAAGGTTGCTTGCAGTACTGTAGATTGTTTTTAGTACTGTAGATTGTGAAGTGGGCAATTGCGATTTTGCTTTTTTTTCCCTGCAAGTTGTTATTTCAGCAGTGTTTTATTACCTTTTTTCTTCATCAATTTAAAGAAGTTAGGTCAGAAAAGAAACTCAGATTATTAAAAACTGAAGAATTTGAAATGGATGAATAGGTTGACAGTTGTCAGTACTAGAACAGTCTCATAGCAAATGTCCTTTACTTCTACTTTATTATTCTTTGTCGCTATTAGTACGTGTTCACCATGAAAATACTAAAAAGAGAATAAGTAAAAAGAAAGGGAGAAAATAAAAACTTGTACACCTTCAACATTTCTAAAATATTTTTTCCTAGCTGGGAGTGGTGGCTCACCCTTATAATCCAGCACTTAGGAGGCTGAGGCAGAAGGATTGCCATGAGTTTGAGACCAGCCTCGACTACATCAAGACCATGCTGGACTATACAGCAAGACCTTGTCTTAAATTCCTTTTTTCCTTTTTCACAAAATCACATTCTTTCATAAACTGTTCTGTATCTTAATTTTTCAACAACACACATTAGCTGTCTTTTCCATATTAATCAATATTAGTCTGTATGTTAATTGTTATAATAATGTCCTGTAATATGGACATGCCATTATTTTTTAACCCAAACGCCTTTTGAGTTTTTTTGTTGTTGTTGATTTCCAGAGCTGTAAACCTAACTTCATTCATCAGAAACTCAGCAGACCTCTCGGAGCGGCATGCCCTAGGCCCTAGCTCCTGATACTTGGGCACTAGTGAAATATGCAGTCCGCTCTCTCTGATGCCAGGGAGAGACAAAGAAAAGGAAGGCCACTGTCTGATGTGATGTGGGGAATGAAAGCAGAAGGAATAGAAATCGGCCACTCCTAAGGCTCCCACTGGAGCTCGGATGCCCCAGGATATACAGTCCCAAGCCGGGTGGGGATGCAGCCCCACCTCCAGGGCAAACGTGGGAACCCAGCTTTTTTATCCAATGGGGAGGGAGCCTGCTAAGAGCAGGACAGGCAGAAGTGGCTCTGAGGTCACCTGAGAGATTCCAGCCTCAAACCTAGTAGTGCTCTGGCCCCCATGCCCTCTGCTCATGGCACTTGGCGCCCAAGAGGAAGCAGGAAAGGGAATCAGCTTCAGCAAACTCCACTCCTCCGGGCGCCACCATCTTGTACCTTCTTTTGAGGAAATTTTGGTTGTTTCTGCTTAGGTGACATCTAAAAAGTTAGTGAACATCTTTCTACATACATATTTTGTGTACTTGTCCAATTATTTGCATAGACTAGATTCCTAAAAGTGGACACTTGCATTAAATGGTTTTGTTTGTTTAGCCTGGGGATGTGCTCAGCCATAGAGCACTAGCCTAGCATACATGAGGCCAGAAAATAAAAATGAAGTTTGTGACTTTTTAACTAGAGAAAGTTTTTATGTACTCTCCCATTCTTTTTGCTTTTAATTTTTAAAAGACATGATAATATAGGTTTTTCCTTTCCTTCATGTAATTGCTGCTATAAATTATCTAGAATACTATTGAATTCTCTGTGTGATACTACTCAATTCAATTGAATCAGAAGGGTTCATAAGTTATATTACACTGAGTAGGTTTAATAGACAACAGTCGTATGGCTACATAGTGTATTCAAGTACATCATTGTACGTGTTATGGTGGACCAGTTAGGTTAAAAGAATCTGAGCTGTGCTCTAGAATTGCCCTGCTTCAGCTTTAGCCACCATAGCCCAGAAATAGATTTCTGTGTCACAGCTCAGAGGACTTGGGTGCCTGGGGAAGCACTAGAGGCAGAACAGCTACTGGCCCAAAGCAGACGGACTCTTTCCCTCACTGGGCCGGCTGCTTTGGATTTCTGCTCCTGCCTCATCAGTGAAATGGCATAGCAGTAGGGTGATTATGCAGAGTAAAGAAACTAGTGTTCGTAAAGTACCTAGAAGTGTTCGCCACACACTGAAAGTGCCGTATAAATATTTGTTTAAATAAATTTTAAAACTAAACAAAGCTCTCCTAAATGGAGGGAAGCAAAATCCCTGCAGCTCACCCTCCAGGAAGAAGCAGCGGGAAGGACTTTTTACCACAGTTGTCTTCTCTCAGATTGCTTAAACCTTCAGTAGAGATATCTTAGTCACCATGACATTTTTCTTAAAAATTACCGTGTGCTTTTGTGCTATTCTGTCATTGAGGGCCTACTGTGCACTCTTGTGAGCTGTGCCCTTGAGTTCCATGTCTGGATCTCAGTGGTGGTGATGAGGCAGGGCCGTTCTAAAGCGCAGCTCACGCTGGCCTTCCAACCCAGTCGGCCCACCATTAACACGGTGCACAATGATGTGTTTGAACACATGGTGTACATTCATATGACTGTAGCTATTGAACCCACTCTGTATTCTATCCCCAGACCTGAAAAAAAAGCGAAGGACTGATTGAGCTTAAGTTTCCTGTGATCACAGCCTCTGCCCTGAGTGATGAAATTGTAAGCACTCAGAACTTTCTCTGAGCATTTACATATGTATACAAATGTATACAAATGGGTACAGGTTTACCTTTATTTTTCCTTTCCACTACATTTTTTTCTTTCTGTTCGTTTTCTGTAAAAACTGTCAGTGTGCAACTTTCTTCTCCCCTGATACTTTCCAAGTATAAATGTTTGCAAGATATGAGGAGGCTCCAGTTGCTGTGAGTTCTACTCTTGCCGCTCTTGGTTTGGGCTGTCCTGGGACCAGCCAGCTAGATCTGCAGCTAGCTGCTGGCTTGAGGGTTCGGGACCTACAGTAAAAGGCGAAGCCAAGTGAGCAAAGCTAGGCACTGTCTGCCCAGGAGGGGGCCGCAGAGGCGAGTGCTGTCCTCAGTGCTGTTGTCAGGGTAGGGACAGCCTTGCAGTTCTTCCCGGAAAAGGGCGGTTCTTCAAAATAGAGTTTAGCAAGGAGTAAAGAAAGGGAGAGATCGTAATCCAAGAGTAAAACTTCTGAGGTGAGATTTTTGAGGGTGCTAGAGTCACCGGGCAGGGTCCGAGGGTACCAAAGCTGTGATAACCCACCCCACCAGCAGAATAGGATTGCAGGCCGGCTGACATTGGCTAGTCGGAAAAAAGAATTTTCAGGACGTGTGGGTAAGAGGGATGGGAAGGGTTTTATGAGGCAGAGATGTTAGCACACACTCCAGAGTGGAGTGTGCGCATTCGGAGAGCTGAGACGCAGTTCCCTGGGCGGGGAACATGTGTGCTTCTCTTGAAGGGGTGGAGGCCTGGGAAAATGTGCCCCCTCCCAGAGCAGGATAGGAGCCCAATTCTAAGGGTCTGGGACCAGTTCTTTTGTTGTTATTTTTGGATTTTTGTTCTGTTTAGTTTGGGGGTTTTTTGGTTGTTGTTTTTAGATGGGTAATTTGAACATTCTTTAAGTTCTCTCAGTGTCTTTTTCTTAGGATCAGGTTCCTGCCCTTGCTCCATTAAGCCAAGGTGTGGACTTTGAATATCCACAAATTTTGGGTGCGGCACGTCTGGAGAGAAAGTAGCCTAAATTTAACGAAAGGAATGCGGATACGGGTCATCTTGGGTACTTCGCCTGGGCCTTGGAAGATGCGGTCTTATACAGTACAATATTTAGTTCCCTTCCGTCTCCTTTCCACCTATCTTCTTTTCCTCTACCCCACCCCATTAGGAGTAGGAAGCCGGCTCCGTGCCGCCTAAGTCCGGGAGGGGAGGATCCAGTTCCATCCTTTAGTACCAGCCCGGCGGGCCGTGGGGGCCGGGTGCCTCGGGGCGATTCATATGGAAATAGAGGGGCCGAGCCGACAGTATTGAAAGGGCCCCGGGAGAGCGGGGCGCGTTCCCGAGCGCTGGGGAGATCCTCGCCGCCTGCGGGCCCTCCTGCCTACTCCTTCGCCTGCCACGGGCCCGGGGCGCGCAGGTACCTGCTGGGGGCCGAGCCCTGGGGAGCGCGGCTGGCGACCTTGCCCGGAGCGCGGGGATTTTCCCCAAGGGGACAGCGGCTTCCCTAGGCCGGGGAACGCGGCTCTGCCCTCACTCCTCAGCCTTTAAAGCGTCTGGTGGAGTTGCGGGCAGCTGTGGGTTAACCGAGGAAGGACTCCCTTAGAGCTGTGGGAAACCGGACCTGGGGGTAAAGCATTAACCCGAGAGGGAATGGCCCTGGCGCGGCTGGAGGAGGGGCGGTGGGACCCGAAACTCCACAGCGCATTGTTTTGTCCAGACAGTAAATTCCTGCACCCCGCCAGGCTCCCGAGCTCCTGCGGGACCTTCCTAGGAAGGGGAGTTGGGCCGGGCATGCTGGCGCACGCCTGTAATCCCAGCACGCAGGAGGCTGAGGCAGGAGGATCGTTTAAAGTTCCACACCAGCCTGAGCTACAAAGTGAGCTCAAGGCCAGCCCGCATGAAACCCCGTCTCAAAAAGACAAAAAAAAAAAAAAGAAGAAGGGGATTGGTCCGCACATTTTATTGATAGGCTGTTTCTGGGCCGCAGTTTCCTCTGTTCTTGCTCATCCCCAGATTTTCCTGTTCTCACAGAATTTCGGGCTCATCGTGGGAAAAGGACTTACCTTTTGCTGAGTTATTACCTTGCTTAATTCCCTCAACCACTCTGCAAAGCAGGTATTATTTTCCTCATTTCACAGATGAGGAAATGGAGGCCCAGAGGTGAACTTTTCCAGGGCTTCCCAGCTAAGCGGTGAGGAAGTGCCGGACTGAAGCCTGTTCCCACGGCTGGGTGAAGGTGAAGGCCACGTTCTCCCGCTTGATTGTCCCAGATACTGCAGTTTTATTGCTGACAATTTGCGGTGTTGGGAGTGGAACCCAGTCGCACATGTAGACTAGGCAAGCGCTGTACCGCTGCTTTACATCCCCAATCTACTGCAGTTTTAGATCAGACTTCTTAGCATGTATGTGAAACAACGGAAAAGCAGTTTTACACCTCAGCCAGGTATTTTTTTTATTTGACCTAATACTGTACTTGAAAACTCACTTTGAAGTGTTAATTATACTTGTAGAGTCTGAAGGTCAAGTCTTTTCAGAAATACTTGGGGTTTTGTTAAACTTGCAGATACCCAGGTTCTTCAAATACGATCGGATTTGAAGAATCAGATTCTCAGGGTTGGTGTCCAGGAAAAATATCCCACAGGGGTTGGGGTTTATGTTTTAAAGGTTTTAAAGGCTATTCAAGAGTTTATAAATCCCATCTGCAAAAAAGCCATGTTGGCAGGTTGGAAGAATTGTTATTTATTTTTTTGCTTGTAGTATAAAATTTTTTTTCTCTTCATAAAGACTTTGGCTTCTGATGGATGAGTAAGTGCTCATCGGTGTTTTGTGTTTTCAGCTACTGTAATTAATACAGCTTTGCTTTGTGGGAGGAAAAATTTGCCAGGGAATTCTTAAGGTTTGAAGCAAATAAATTGCCGCCTTATCTAGGTGACAGTCAAGGCTATGGAAGCAAAATGATGCAGGGTTCGGTACACAGGATTGGATTTGAAAAATTGAGATTGTATTTCCAGAACTACCATTACTTGCTGTACAACCTCAGACAAGTTGATCCACCTCTTAAAGACTGCATTTTCTAACATATTAAATGGGAGTAATCATAGCTGCCTTAAAGTTCTGGTGTGAATATTAAGTGTACTTACAAGGGTATAGTCCTAAATACCCCACATGTGCTAGAAATTCAATAAATGTTCTCCTTTCCCAGAGTTTTCTAGTCTCATATTAAAAATGAGTTTCTTTTCTCAACTTCACACTAATATTTGGGACTAAGAACCTGTTGCTTTCAAATCATAGATATTTTAAAGCTAGTTCATTAAAAATAGATTTGTAGGGCTTAGCAGATGTCTGTCAGTGGGAGAGTGCAGGTCTAGCATGGGGGAGGCCCTGGGATCCAACCCAGCACCGCAATAAATGAATCGTGTATATGTTACAATTAACTCAGCATCATAATTTAGCACTGCAGTGAAATGGCAAGTATATATGAAGTTTTGCCGTTTGTTCTACACAAAAGTTAAAGATATTTTTCCTTTATGCTTATTCAAATTTTGTTTTAAATAACACCAAATTTATAGAAAATTGCCAAAGTATAAAGAACCTCCTATATACCTTTGAACTTTCCAGCATGTAACATTTTGCCATGCTTTTGTTTTCATTCATTCTTTCTAGTTGTGGTTTAGGGGCTTTCACTGTTGGTTTGTTTTGCTCCAGTGTATACTTTTGTGAAACTGAGGATCAAACCCAGAGGCTTGCGTGTGCCGGGCGCCGGCTGTACTAGCTCTCCGGTGTATCTTTCGCGTGAACACGGACGTACTCTTACGTGACCGCCATCAATATATTTGTCACTTCAGGAAATCCAAAACTGATTTATGATCACTTACCTAATCTCCAGCCTTTATTCTAGTTTCATCAGTTGCCCCAGTTGTGTCTTTTGGAGCATTCTTTCCTCCAAACTGGGGTCTAGGACAGATGGCAGTATACATTTAGTTGTTAATGCTTCGGTTATATTTAACTGTGAACTATTCTTCAGGGTGTACGTGTTGTATATTTTATGAAAATGACATTTTCAAGAATATAAATTCTTGTTTTGAGTTTGGTGTTTCCTCAAGATTCATTTAAGAAAAGAAGATTCATTTTAACCTGTGGCACTCAGGAGACTGGGGCAGGAGGATCTCTGAGTTCAAGACCAACTCGAGATATACAGTGAGACCCTGCCTCAAACAAACAACCAAGATTCATATTAAATTATACATTTGTGATTGATGTACTATACAAGGGATATTGTATTGTTTTCAGCCATGACATTTGGAGGTTTGCGATGTTTGTCCTTAGCAGTAATATTGATTACTGGGTCATGGTGGCCTTCATTTCTCTGATGTATTCATAGTGACTATTCTTTTCATATTTGTAATAAGTAACTCGAAACTGTAATGACCACTCAGCCCCCATAACACAGGAGTCATCAACTGATGATTTGTACCTGAAGCAAATTTTATTCTAGTTATAAGATGGTTATTTTCTAACTCCATTACTTCTACTATTTGAGCTGACATTCTGTCATAAGACAACTTTTTCCACCCATTTATTCGTTCATGTAGTATGAGTAGGAATGTAGTGGACTCTTATGTTACTCGGTGAGTTATGACCCCTTGCTGTGTTTCCCCGAGTTTACCCTGGCGCTCAGGCTGTGCCCAGTCGCACAGTGCTGCTGCCACTCCCCCCTCCCTCCCGTCACTCTCTTCCTCCCACAGGATGGGTCAGGCTCACATTCTTCCCTGCCCAGCCCTAGATTAGCCATTTTTCCAAAGACTCTGCTTCCTTTTGGTGAAGGGCTTCTAGAAACCAAAACCCGGTTGTATTCTTTTTTGAAACACTGGAAAAAATTCCTAAATCCTCAGAGAAGGGGCAGTAAGGGAAGTGTTTTTGGAAGATAAAATCTGTTGTGAAAAACTAGCTGTCCATAGTAATTTGAACACTTGTCGTTTTTCTTTTTCTTTTTTCTCTTTTTTTTTTAAGTGTCAGGAATTGAACTCAGGACCTCACATTTGCCAGGCAGGCACTGTGCCCCTGAGCTATACGCTGGCCCTTGCCATTTTTCTTGTAGTTAAACTTAGTCTTAATGGATTTGAAGGAAACTGGTACTGTAGAGATTCCTTGTTTCACTGTCGAATTTTTTGTCAATTTTTTTTTTAGCATTTAATGTTCACTTTAAATGAGCAAATTCTGTCTCACCTTTATAAATAATTCTCTCATCCGGCACATATAACAGATAACTGTAGGAGCTAATGACAAGATTTGTTTTTGTATTTGTTTTTAGAATTGTGACATCTTTGGCATATATGTAGACCTTGCCTGGCTCTCTTTGTGGTCAGCCAAGGGGGACAGTGTATGCAAGAGTGGCCTGGGGTTCCTGCCAGCTCTCACCAGCTGAATCAGTGGCTGGGTGAACTGTAGGGCTCTGACGTTCTCCTGCTGCTCTCCTTGTGGTCCTCATGCTGCGGAGAGTGGCACTGACTCTCCTCTCTTATGTCGCCCCTAAAAAAAAAGCAAAAAGAAGAATCATGCCATCTAGCCCTGCAGAGTTTCTTTTAATTGAAGAGCTTCAAATATATAATATTTTGTTACCTGTCTCCTAGGCCATGTGAAGTACAAAAATCTGCTGTGAGTCTTGATTAGCACTTTGATAGGAAGACTCTCATCAGATTTTATATGTCTGCCCATGACTGGGCAATGACAGAACCTCCCAAACCCAACTGCAGAGGTGATTCCTAGTTCTTGTCTTCCTCTGAGCAGGTTGGTGTTGTTATGTGTCCACCTAATACATGTATTCTTTTTAATGTCCTCTGTCAAGGTTTTTATTTTTTAGTGTTGTATTTCGCTGCTGATGGGGAGCAGATTTTAGCACAGCCCAGCCTTAAATTCACTGTGTAACCGAGGCTGGCCTTGAACTTGCAGCACTCCTCCTGCCTCAGCCTCCTGAATGCTAGGATTGAAGGTACATGCCGCCACACCCACCACACCTTGCTGTAAGGTGAAAATTCCTAATAAGGTCCTACCCCTTTTAAGCCTTTGTGCCAGGAGCCTGTAGCTACACAGTACTAGTTCATTCTCTTAAAATAAGCCAGCTCAGGCCAGGCATGGTGGTGCACGCCTGTCATCTCAACCCTGGGGAGGGTGAGGCAGGAGGATTGCTGTGGGTTCAAGGCCAGCCTGGGCTACTTAGTGAGTTCAGGACTAGCCTGAACTACAAAGAGAAACTCTCCAAAAAAAGGCCAACTCGTGTGTGTGTATGTGTGTGTGTGTGGTTTTCAGGGTGTCCTTAACTGGAAATTAACCCAGGGTCTTCAAACTGAGATACATCTCTAGCCTTTTTTTAATGTTTTATTTTGAGACAGGGTCTCACTAAGTTACTAAATTGCCCATGCTGTGCTTGAACCTGCTTCAGCTTTCCAGAGTGCTGGGATTATAGGTGTGGAACACCGTGTCGGCAAGATAGTCCCTAGACTCAAGGTGGTGCTGCACGGAGAGGAGTCTCTGCAGGGTGACTTGCTAAGCTCCGTATCTCCTTGTCTCCCAATGGTTGATAAGTGGGCGACATTTGGTCTCAAGGAATGTTTTCGGCTCAGGCTGTTAAAGAGCCCCCCTTTCACACCCAGAGCTGCTGACCAGTTCTCTTTTCTTTTCTAGAAATAACACTCCTGTCCCCACAGTCTTCATCCCTGGTGGCCCCTTCTGGGTCTGTATCCACTGAAGACCCACAGCAGAGGATGCTGGAGAAGAGAACCAAAGTGGTAGAAGAACTTCTTCAGACGGAAAGAGACTACATCCGGGATCTTGAGATGTGCATTGAGCGGATCATGGTGCCCCTGCAGCAGGCACAGGTGGGAACTATGCCAGGCAGTTCTCACGCTCATGAGTGTGGCCCTTCATACCTGAGGCATTAGTGCATGGGAGCTGTTACCCCAGAACATTAATTGGGTTTGAAATAAAGTTTGTACGTGCTGTTGCATTTTATAATTACAAACTATATTGGTGTCATAGAAATTTTATTAAGGTAGGAGGAAGGAGCAGAAAATATTTTGTTAGTCACTTTTCCATTGTTGTGATAAAACACCTGAGAGAATAAACTGAAAAGGAAAAAAGTTATTTTTAGCTCCTAGTTGCAGAGGCTTCAGTCCGCAGTTGCCTCACTCTTGCTGTTGGGCCTGTGGCAAGGCAGAGCGCAGCAGGAGGAGCACGGTGGAGCCAAACCACTCACCACATGGTGGCTGGAAGGCAGAACGGGAAGAAGAGATGAGGATCTCAGTACCCCCTCGGGCACCACTCCGCTGACCTCACTTCCTTCCACGAAGGCCAACTTTGTAAAGGTTCCCCCACTACCCAGTAATACCCCAGGCTGTTGATCAAGCCTTTAAGCCTTAGGCCTTTGGAGAACACATCAAATCCAAACGATAACACAGTTGGATCAAGGACAAACAGTGGCATTAAGTAATGTTGGGCTGTGTGTGGTGGTAGGTACATGCCTGTAATCCCAGCACGCAGGAGGCTGAGGCAAGAGGATTGCTGTGAGCTCAAGGCCAGCCTCAGCTACAAAGTGAGTTCAAGGCCAGCCTGAAATGTGTAGTGATACCCTGACTCAAAAAACAAAGACCAAAGATAGTATTGGGTGTTCTCTTAAGAAGAAACTTGGTGAAAAGTTTTAAAAAAAATTGACCCTGAGCAATTTTTGTGCAATTCTTGAAGAAATATCCCAAATACCAGTGATAGGCATCTTAATTATATTTGCATTTTTACGCTTTGTTTCTTTTTCTCAGGTACCAAACATTGATTTTGAGGGACTTTTTGGAAATATGCAGATGGTGATTAAAGTCTCAAAGCAATTATTAGCTGCCCTGGAAATCAGCGATGCTGTAGGTATGAGCTGCTGCCATTGTCTTGGTGCTAGGCGGGGTGGCAGGAGGGGCCCTTCTGACCCTGAGGTTAGTGTGGGGTTGTTAGTTCAGAGGTTGTTTGACCCCTGCTTCACCTTTTACCTCAGGCCGCTCTTGGATATAAAGTATGTTAGCACTAGAAGTTGTAGATATGATATAGTGTGATGTTTCCCAGACTCACAGTTGCAGTCCATTAATGGGTCTTGACATCAGAGAATTACACCCAGTATGTATTTTTTAATAAAATAAAATAGAAAGTATTAGAATGTACTGTAAGTAATAATTACTTTCTTAAAAAATAATTTCTATTGTACATATATATTTTATATTCTAGGTCATGTATTAAAATGTATATGTGTATGTATCATTGTCCAAAATGTTTGAAGAACATCAACCTGGCTCTTAAGAAAAGGGAGCTTATGAGTCGTCTATTGTTGTGCAACAAGTCTCATAGGAACTTAACAGTTTAAAGCAACAACCATGTGAATCTGGGGCTCTGTGGGTCAGGAATCTGAAGGTGGCCAGGAGCGTGCTGACTGCAGCTGTCTTGCTGAGGCTGAGCTGGGCTCTTGGCCTGCCGTCTTCTGGGCTGAAGGACTCCTTGCCAGGAAGCTCGCTCAGCCCTTCAGGCTCAGCTCCTTGCCACAGGAGCTTCTCTGTGGACCCTTCTCGTGACAGGAGGGAGTCGTGGGCTCCCCCGAGTAAGCTAAGAGCTGGAGAAAACCCAGGACAGGACCTGAGTGTCTTTTATAGCATGGTCTTGGAGGTGGCACACTCTCACCTCCTTCGGAACATCGTGAGTGGGAACATCCCATTATTTTGCTGTTTTACTAGACTCAGTTATAAGAGGCCACCACAAGCATGGCCATCCCACTACACACAACACCCAGCAGAAGAAAGTAACCCTTGTGGCGTTGGAGAGTTTGTGACCCTTTCCCCCAGCCCCCATCCACTTTGTCTTTCTCATTCTCCAGAACGGGTTCCCATGCATGTTTCTACACTGACTGTTAGAAAGAGAAATGAGGTCATGATACTGGCTTAGATTAAGTAGCATTTCCCTGAATTTCTGTCGCAGTGTGCAGCTGTGACAGCACAGAGGATGAAAGATGACTCCGAGGTGAGCCTTAGTCCAGTCACTGAGAATACCCAGAGGGACTCATTCGAAGGTTTCAGGAAAATGGCAGCAAGCAGAGGCATCCTTAGTTATTTGTAACTCAAGGACAAGAGAACAAAGATATAGAAGAAAAAACATTTGCAACACTTGTATATGAATTTGGTGCATGGCACAGGAATGGAAAAAGATGACCTGCTACGTCTCGCGTGTTAGTCTAGTTTAAACAGGCTTATTGGCAGGAAGCTTGTCAGAGAGCAAAGGGAACACACCGGCCAGAGCAAACATCTCTGGGAGTAAGCTGCTGTTCATTCTGCTGACCCGCCCTGCAGATTCTGCCCTGTGCTCTAACCATGTCTTCCAGGAGTCCAGAGCTGTTGTCCAGAGAGCCCTTTATTTTTCGCATTCACTTTAAATACTTCTTGGCGAGAGTTTCCCCACGACCTACTGTGGAGAAGAGGTGGCTGTAAGAACAGCATCAGGGTTCTGCTCCCCTGGAAGGGGGAAGCGGCCGTGGGATGTTCAGGGCCAGCGTAACTGTGTTAATGTGCTGAGTGTGTGCGGTGCCCTGCACACCCTCTGGATGGGCCAGCTCTTTACAACACCCTGTGAGCTTTGGGCTCCGTAAATCACAGATGAGGGAACTGAGCCTGAGCGTGAAGGGAGTGTGTGCGAGGTCACGTGGCTGGTCATTGATGGGACTGACATTCACACTTAGGTCGTCACACAGCCTCACACTGCTCTCCTCTGTTGTGCAGTGGCCAGCTGTGTGTCTGCATCTTCTGGAACAGTAAGAGGAACTGCTGCTTGGGGGCCTTGCTGTCAGTGTAAGTAGAGAGTCAGGGAGATAACCACGGAGAGAAGCCACACCGAGGTGATAGGAAAGTCACGACGACCTTGCTTTGATATAGTGATGAAGCATAGAGCCCAATTTATAAGATTTTTTTCAGGCACTTGAAATGAGAACATTTTTAAGAAAGGAGAATCAGCTGCTGTCTAAAAAGGGTACAGAAGCCAGTACCTTGTAATCCTTACCATTTGTTACCTACTGTTTGCACCCTGGTGTAGTTAATGGTCTTCCTCAGAGTGAATTCTTCCCCTTGGTTCTGTTTGTGTCAAAAATGAATCTTGGATACCAGCTGGTGTCCATGAGGTTTGTTGGCAGCACTTCTACAACACAGTAGCGGGACACACAGGTGGCATTGGCCAGATGTAGTCTGCAGTCAGGTGACATCCTGTCCAGGATGGTGTCTGTCGAGATGTCATCTCAGAATGTGGAAAATTATTCCTCTTTCTTATACATGTGTCCACTCCTGGTCAGTTGGCAAGTGTTTTCCTTCATAAAGGAAGCTGAAGCTGTCTTGTCAGGGTAGGCTTTATTTTCAAGTTTGTGACCAATGTGTCTGTGCTGCCATGGTGGTGTCTCCTGGAAGTATCTGGGACAGGGTACATTATATACTAGGAACGCCTCAGCCCTGGGAATTTTCAAGTTGGCCTGGTGACCACCATTAATCTCATAGTCACAATAATGTCTTTTAGAGTATTTACCCATACATATGACAACAAATTTGGACATTAAAAACAAAATATCCATGTAGGGCTGGGGGTATAGCTTAGCGGCACAAGCACCCGCCTGGCAAGTATAAGGTCCTGAGTTCGATTTCCAGTACCAAAAAAAATCCATGTAACCCCACCCTCCTAAGCTATGACTCTTTGTTTTATTTGCTCTTCTCTTCACTGTCTGAAGTCAAACAAGGAACCAGGATGAGAGGTGTTGACAGCGTACATAGAAAAAGTGGTGCAGAGTCCTAGGACTGTAACGGCTCAGAACTCCGTCCAGAGGCTCTCGAGAGGGGCAGTGGTTGGACGGCGATGTGCTGGGCGGGAGGTGCCTGAAGTGTGCGCTGCAGGGGCTGGAGGCCAAGCAAGGCAGGTGAAAGCCCCGTGAGGCCACAAGCGGAGGCAGAGTGACACGGATTGCATGAGCATGTTTTAGAAGTTTGAACTTTTAATATATTTTTAATTTAACTTGTGTTAATACATTTACATAGCACAAAATTAGAAAAGTACCAGAAAAATCATTTGAAGAAAAGCTATTTATTCTGTGTCCCTAGTCACCCAGTTCTTCCCCACTAGAAGCAACCATTGTGACTGGTGTCCCTGAGTCTTCTTCCTGAGACAGGGTGTCGTACGCTAGCACATATGCGTTTCTCTGCCCTCATTCACTTCCCGTTCCCTCCTGGTTGCTTTTGTTTGTTTCATTTTGTGGTGCTGGGAATTGAACACAGGGCCTTTTACATGCTAGGCAAGTGCTGTACCGCTAAGGTACATCCCCAGCCCTTCGTCCAGTTTTTTTTAATCACACAAATACAGCATGCAGTTCAAATTGTCCTCTCAACAGTGTGCCCTCTGAGCAGTTTATATGACCTAGGACTGGACTTTAAGTTATTTTGAACGTAATCTATAAAAACAAACATGTTTTATATCATGGCCCAGGATATGGGTTTGTATATATGTCTGTGCTTAATTTTACTATATTCAGTGTTTTCTGATATTCTCTTTTCTATATTATTGAAACAGGCAGATCATAACTTATGAAATAGATTTCATGACCCACTTTAGGTTGTGCCCACAGTTTGAAAGATACTGGCAGTGTAGCTATGATAGTTTGTAGTGACATAGGATTGTTGTGACCACGGAGGTTGAAGGACAGCCAATTGAGTGTGAATGGTGGTTGGTTTGAGTAGTGAAAGTTCCAAGATTGCTGTAGGGAGTGGGATGGGAAGGAGGCATGTAAGAGAAAAAGACAGGAAAATAAGGGTTTGGAAAAATAAAGACACTGGTGGCTCAGAAATTCCAAATTAGCCCTGAAGGTCAAATAGGAAGCAGACTGCTGAGTTCTGGAGTAGACGGAGAAGCAGGGCTTCCAGTGAGATGGGCAGCGGGAGGTAAGGTTTATGGAAACAAGTTTCTCCTACAGAAAAGAGCTGTAATTAAGGAAATAAATTTCACCTACATAGAAACTGATCTGTGCAAGAATGGGGAATTGCCGAGGACACACTGTGAGAGTGGAGGTGACGCAGAGGAAGGGTTGGGGTCTGGAGGGAGAGCCCTGTCCAGAGACTCAGGGGAATAGTTACGGGGCCAGTAAGTAGGATTGTTTCAAGAAGGGAAATAAGGGTGAGAGGGGCTCGGCAGGGGAGCACTGCAAGCAGGAGACGAGGAGCAGGGGGAAGAGGAAGCATAGTGTGAGTAGGAGACAGGCACACGCAGGCAGCAGCTCTAAGAGAAACTGTTCTGTAGAAGTTTGCTTACGAGCCAGGCCTGGGTGCCGACAGGCTACAGACTGGGTCTGTGAGTACATTTCATGGTGCCTGTGAACTTGGAGAGGGAAAAACGAGTTTACATTTTTATTTTTACTAATTTCTAACTGAAATTTAACATTTAATGTACGAATATAGGGAACAAACGGCAAAATATTATTTGTATCTATGACTTCATCACAACTGTTCATATTACATTAGGTTATTGCAGATGTCCTGTTACATTAGGTGATGGCAGGTTAATGTCAGTAATGCTTAACCAGAAGCAATGTTCCCAGTTTCTTAGGTCCCCTCATTGTGCTGGGAAAATACGGGGAGAATAGGCTTATCGTCCATACACTTTGTTAGTTAACACCTTAAAAAGAATTACGTGTGTGATTATATCACAGATTGGGGCTACTTTACATTAACACATATTTTATAGTTCTATGTTTTTAATTTATGCACAAAGAAAAAGAAACCATACTGTAGAGGACTTCATTCCTGGACAGATTTTCCTGTCGGGTAGAGAGCAGGACACACACACACACACACACACACACACACACACACACACACCTGTCGGGTAGAGAGCAGGACACACACACACACCTGTCGGGTAGAGAGCAGGACACACACACACACACACACACACACACCGCTCACGTGCCCTCATGGAGCCGCTTGCGAATGCCTTCCTCTGTCTAACGAGCAGGGCTGGAGGCTCTGTTTTAGGGAGCGGGATAGGAGTGTGTGTTTTGAAAAATGAAGACAGATGACATGGTTCTCTATATTCTACTTGAAATTATTTTAACTTTAAGCTATTACATGAAAAGTATTCATTTGATGAATAGCCTTATTGTTTCTTAAAATAAGACCTAACTGATGTTAACGTTTGGCGGTGTACTATGTATGTAGGACACTGAGAAGAAAGTTACTGCTAACACTGTACATTTGTGTCTATTGCAAAGGACCTGTGTTTCTTGATCACCGGGATGACCTTGAGGGAACGTACAAGGTTTACTGCCAGAATCATGATGAGGCCATTTCCCTGCTGGAAATCTATGAAAAAGATGAGAAGATCCAGAGGCATCTTCAAGACTCCTTGGCAGAGCTGAGGTAGGAGTTTTGACTACTCCACTTAATTAGTCTGCCTTTTAGAATCACCTCATGTTTATGTCTAAACCGCTAATGACATCTGTCCTATCTTAAACATAACTGATTTACTGTTATTCATCCTGCCGTGTAACTTTCCCTGTTCCCATTACGTATTATGGAGATCTTAAGCTCTCTGTTTGTATTTTTGTCTATTTAAATCACTTGTATCTATAGAGATGAACTATGAAGTCAGCGTTTTTTAGGTAAGAAGCAGCCAGGAAGATAGTCTGGTCCAAGCAAGTAAGTGCATAGGTGAGAAGAATACAGTCCTTACTCCTGACCATCAGGTGAGATTGTCACGGTCTTGGAGAAACAAGTTATAAAGATGTAATATTGGACAGGTGGAATGCGGGTAACTTTAGTAGATGAAATGGGTCACCATAGATATACATAAGTTTCTTCATCCATTGATTGTTGTGTGCCTAGTAGGTCTGCTCTGACAAGGAGAACATTAACATCGTTTCTCTAATATGCTGTCTTTTATTCCCTCATGTTCCCTGCCTTGTAGGAGCCTGTACAATGAATGGTAAGTCCCCTGGCTGCTTGGTGTGTGAGCTCATTTATTCGGTGAATTTTCCCTAATCCTTGAAAGGCCAACTTTATTTTCTTACATTATAGGCAGAAACCTAAAAGATAAACTTACCTGATCATGGTTTTTTTTTCATACCACTTACCACCAAATGACACGTTATATATTTATTTATTGCCTGTCTTCTCCCATCAGGGCAAAAACTGTTCGCTCACCATTAAGTCCCCAGCACCTAGAACAGTACCTGGTATGTCAGGGGCCCAGTAACTAATTGTGAAACCTGCGATGGACACTTATTTATATAATGGTGGTCCCCTAAGACTGTATTGCCTGGAACATTGTAGACAGCTTAGCCTGTGTCGGTACACTCTGAGATGGTCACACAATAACAAAACCACCTAGGAATAGTGCATTTCTCAGAACACAGCCCCATTTTCCAGAACATGGTCCTATGATTAAGTGATGCTTGACTACATTTGTTGAATGAATGAAACTGTAAAAGAACAAAGCTAAATTTAGAAATAACAAGCAGTATGCAGGAAGCTTTACCACTGACAGCTGACTAAAGTCTCTCTTGCCTTTGCTCACAGGGGCTGCACCAATTACATCAACTTGGGCTCCTTCCTCATCAAGCCAGTGCAGAGAGTGATGCGTTACCCACTGCTGCTAATGGAGTTGCTGAATTCCACCCCAGAGCTCCACCCAGATAAAATGCCTTTAACCAACGCAGTCCTTGCTGTCAAGGAAATCAACGTAAACATTAATGAATATAAACGTCGAAAGGATCTGGGTAAGAAAAGCCTAACTGCTGAAAAGGAGATATGCCATATGAGAAAGCTGTCCTGCTCAAAAGAATTACTTCACCAAAATGGACAGGGCAGGCGGTAGGTGGAATGGTGCTGTGATGAAAAAATGGTAGTAAAATTTGGGACAAATGTGATACGGAAGAAAAGGGTGGTAAAGGAGGTCTCAGTGTACTAGTAAGAATCTTTCCCTTGCCAGGCATGGTCGTTCGTGCCTTTAATCCCAGCACTCTGGGAGGCTGAGGCAGGAGGATCACAAGTGCAAACTCAGTCATGCATATTAGTGACTTAGTAAGACTTTGTCTTAAAATAATAAAGGGTTGGGGATATGGCTTAGTGGGCAGGTCCTGGCCTCAATCCCCAGAACTGCAAAAAATAAAGTAACAACTCTCTGCTTCCGACTTCCGTTGTATCATCCACATTCATACGTGACGTTGACTGTGGCGTTCAGAGCTCTCTGCTATTGAGCCCTTTCTCTTGGTTCTGTCTCCTGATATGTTACCTTCATCTTCTGCAGCAACAAAGTGTACTGTTACCCAGCCTGCTTTCTTGCTGGATCTGTAGACTTTTCTGCAGACCGGGCCTAAAATATAATACAGTACTTAAATAACTAAGGTGCAACATCAGTGGATATAAGGATGTAGTAATTTATACACAAGAAGCATTTATTTATGGGGCTTGAAACTATGACTTTCTATGTTTTTATTGAAGAGGAAAATGAGACCCAAAAAGTAAATTGACCCATTCATGGCCATACCTTGATGACGTGACAGACCCAGGTGTTTGTTAGTCTCCAGGACTTTCTGACTCCCAGTCACTGGTTGGTTTCCTCCACCTTTGCCACCTTCTCTCCTTGACTCTAACCTTCTCCTGACCCAGTGTTCTTCAGGTGTTGTATCTGTTCATAAATGATTATTTACATTAATACTTTGTCTTTTCAATTATAAGCTCATTAAAGACATGCACTTGTTCTAATTTGGGTTGTTAATCTAAATTTATATCCATGTTTGAAAAACTATATTTTCAGGTCGCTAGCTCACGTAATTCAGCCTCGGAAAAGACTGACCCCCTTGACTTCTTCCCTAGTGCTCAAGTACCGTAAGGGCGATGAGGACAGCCTTATGGAGAAGATTTCCAAACTGAACATCCACTCCATCATCAAGAAATCCAACCGAGTGAGCAGCCACCTGAAGCACCTCACTGGCTTTGCTCCTCAGGTGAGGCCCCTGAGCTTCAAGGCCCAGTGCGGCTTCAACGGCCCTGCAGGGCCCCATAGAGCGGTGCAGGTGCTCACTGGCAAATTTCCCTCTCAGCACCTCCTCCAGCCTGTCCGCTGGTGGGAGCAGGGCCTGCAGCTACTGATTATGAGAATCCAGCCACCCAATCCTACACTAATGCCTTGGTGAGCTGCTTACAATACATACAAAAACAAAGTAGGAGGCCAGGTTGGTTGAAATTCAATAATCATTTTGGTTTTCATCACCCCTAAGGCCCTTATAATCCATTTGAGGAGACAAATTTAAAATTGTAATATGAAGCTGGAAGGGATTTAAGAGATCATTGGTAAGGGTACCTTGTGGTACAAGAAAGGAAACAGAAAGGAAGGACGATAGTGGCTTGAAAAGCATTTTTACTAATAGTGCTGAGAGCAGGCCTGGTCTCCGGACGTCATCCTGCTGTGTGTTATGTTCCCCGCGATAATGATTCATGGAAGATACAAGCCAGAAAATTCTCAGTTGCTTAGTGTTAGACTTTCTTCCTGACTGCTGTAGTACTTAGCAAAAGAGGAATTCAGTGGGAGCGAGCCTCTTTGTTGGTCTGAGTTTATCTGAGCCTCAAAGGGAGGTGGGACAGGCTAGCCGGGAGGAGGACAGCCCTGGTTAGCAGATGTGACGGTACCAGAAATGAAGAGGGAAGCCCAGCCAGAGACAGGATTTATGTCAGCAGCTGAGGGGAAGATGGTTTGAGGAAGGAGGGCCGTGCGTCTTGGAGCTCTTTCAAAGCCACAGAGAGGTGTCTTAAGTTCAACTCAGTATGATTCAGGGAAACACAAAACGTTTCACATTTAAATGGAAGATGTTTCTGATAAGGATAATTTTGCCAATAAGATAGATGAATGAATCCACATTTGCTTACAGCACTCATTTATTTTGAACAGATAAAAGATGAGGTGTTTGAAGAAACAGAAAAGACCTTCCGAATGCAAGAAAGATTGATTAAATCTTTTATCCGAGACCTGTCCCTCTACCTCCAGCATATCCGGGTGAGTGTCAACATCATTCTAATGAGAAAGTTTTGTCCACTTTCTTGTTCATCTAGCACATTGTTCCGTGAAAGTTAAGTGATCTGGATTCAAGTGACCATGTTGCCATGATGTACTTTTCTTTTTCTTTTAATTAGTGTGTTTGCAATACATAATAGTTGTATTCATTTTGGGGAATTGGAAAGTGTTATGGCTGGTGTCTAGATGTCCCCTCAAAGCCTCATGCGGTCATAGGTAGGAGTTTTCAGAGGTGGCAGGATCTAGTGTGTAATGCTGGGATTAAGGGTCTGTAATTATTACATTAGTCCACTGATTGGTTCGGCATAGATCTGGGTGTGCATAATGAGAAGGCCCGCTCTGGATGTGAGTGGCCCCCCTCAAAGGGCAGGTAGCTCGGAAGGGCTAAAAGGGAGAGGCGGCCGCTCCTCGCTCCCTGCTTTGCTGCTCTGATGCCTTCCTGCCTTCTGCCTGCCGTGGGCTGTTCACCCTTTGCCATGCCCCCCTCCCATGCTGCCCTTCCCTGAGCCAGCTGACTATGAGCTGAAGCCTCTACAAACTGTGAGCTGAAGTAAACCTTTCCTCGTTTAACTTTGGGTATCACGTATTTTGTCTCAGCAACAAGAAAAGTAACATAAGACAGAAAGTGGTCAAGATCTGATACATACCTGATGCACTTTTTATGGAAATTCCTCTAGGTTGCTTAAAAGTTGACCAACATTTAGGAGATCAGTGCTCTGGTATTTTAAAGTGGCCTAGCTCTTTTTCTTTCAGTTGTTACCGCCCTCCCACCACCCCCACGCTCACTGTCTTACTGTTGCTTTATACGCAGTTATTTAAGAAGCAACTATGACTTCATTTTGCCAAAACATTCAGATCAGATGTTGCATGGTGGGGGCACAAAGCTGTAGAGAAAGGAACAGACAGGAGAAAGGACCAGCCGCAGGGAAGCGTGAGAACGCTTCCGACGGGGATGTCGGATCCTTTTCACTTGTAGCCCATGAAGCTGTTGCACATGAAGCCTCTAGAGTGGGACATCTAAGTAGCTTCAGGGAGGTGGGGAAGCTGAGAGGATCTGGTCGGCCCCAGGGAGTGAGAGCCAGAGCCAGAGTCCTTTCTATTCTTATCTCCAGGTTCTCTACTGATGTAAGAGGGTGTGCATTTTGACTGTATGTTCCCATCCTTCACACATGAAAACCTGCTCTAATAAAATAAAAGAGTTTTCTTTAAGAAATCCTTCGCTTCAAAAAAATTTGTTACAGTGGTTAAAATGGTTAAAATTTCAAAGGTACCAAGGATAAGTAGAAGGTAGAAATAGTCCTTTCTCTTCTTTTGCCCCCTGACCAACTTCTACAGAGGCAGCCACCCCCGTCAGGTCCTTGTCTCCTGTCAGAGCTGGCGCTGTGGGCAGGGATGGGTCAGGGTGGGGAGGAAGGGCGCTCTGCATGTCTTGGGTTTGTACTTAATCCCATGTTGGAATTGATCCCGTAGTCATACACAAAGAACTGCCTCCGTCTCTCTACAACTGCGTAGTGTTTAATTGCATGGATGTGCCAGCATGTATTTAACTAGTCCCCTGTTGACAGTCATTTAAATTATAGTTGCAGAGGATTAGAGGTATCAAGGACTACCCTTGTAAGTACATCAGTTTCTGATCTGGGTGACTGTATCTAGGGTACTGGATTTATTTAGGGGCGTTTTTGTTGTTTGTTTTCTCACTTAGTACTTGTTCGCAGTACGTGATGTTACGCTCACTGCGGGAGGTGGTGCAGGTGCAGAGCACGCCCTCATCGTTCTGTTGCCCCGCTCCCTGCTTCTCCATCTCTTGGTCCCCTTTCGGCTTACAAAGGATCTGTCTCCCCGTTTGCTTTCATTTGACCTTTATTTTACTCTTTAAACGATTTATACTTTGGCTTTCTCATATCGGAGAGGCTATGCAGAGGTGAAGTCTGTGTTCCTGGTTTCACTTAACATGACTGTCTCAAACTACATTCGCTCTCCCGCAAGTGTATCTTTCTCTAGGGAAGCTGCTGCTCCATCGTGATAAATCCGACATGTTCCTAATCTGTTCATCTGCCGGTAGACTTCAGGCTGCTTCTGAGGTTTAGCTTTGTGTTACTCAAGTGTTAGATTTTCTCAATCAAATCATGTGGCAGTATGAATTTTGATAAATACTGTTGAGTTTTATAGGTGTTAGAAAAGTGAAAATTCCCACTAGACATCCTTTACTAACACAGTGCAAGATAGATAAATATTTCAGTATGATTTAAATTTGTATTTCTTGTGAATGAAATTGAGACTATTTCTATATGTGCATTAACATTTCTCTTTCTGTGACTTGGCACACTTACTTGTAGATATGTTGGGGATTTTTGTTTGTTGTGTTTTGAGACAAGGTCTTGCTATGTAGCCAAGGCTGGCCTCAAACTCACAGTAACCCTCCTCCTGCCTCAGCCTCCTGAGTGCTATGATTCCAGGTGTGCACCACCATGCCTGGCTTGCTGGTCTTTTCTTAATGGTAAGTAGGGGTTCTCTATACATTGAAGAAAAGAGTCTTTATCAGACATGATGGTTGAAAAATATTTCCTCCAAGTTTGCTGACTTTTCGGTTTACTTAAAGTGTTTTCTCCATATAGAAAAGTCTAATTTTTGTGTGCTCTATTTAAACTTTTTTTTTATGACTTCTTGGTCTTGTGTCATATGTGGAAAAGCCTTTTCTATTCCAAGATAAAAGATTCTCCCCTGCTCTCATTCTTTCATTGTTCCATTGCTTTAGGTTCAAATCAAGTATTTATCTGGAATTTAGTATAGAAGATTTGAGATAACCACCCAACTTTGTCTTTTTCCAGTTGGGTGTCATTTATTGACTAGGCCCCACTGATTTAAAATGCCCTTTACATTTCTTATAAATACCAAACTCCTTCCCTTTGTGTTTTAAAAATGTAATTAGGTTTGAAAATAGGGTCTACAGAACTTTTCTAGAACATAACTAGCTTAAGAGAAATCTGACCAAGAAATACTGGGGAGACTGCCAAGTGAGTGCCCTTGTTCTGATCTCAGGACTTGCCCTAATGTTGATGTCCCTGTAATGATTGCTTTCTCTCCGTTTTTCCTGAGCCTATAGAAAACATATGCCTGAAAAGCCCACTTGGAAGGCTGTTCTCCACGGCCAGGATGGGATTTAAGATGGGACATAGGTAACATTGACAACCATTTGATGGGTAGGCCGGTTTGGTTCTGACCACTAATGGTAAAAATTGAGAGAAAATAGAACAGCTTTGTCACTGACATAAAATGAAAATGCCTGACAAACAATGACTGGATGGATTGAGAGAGTGAACAGGAACAAACCAGAGGTTTACTGGCTGTATCATTTGATATCTACACCAGAATATGGGCCAGTGTTTTGTTTTGTTTTGTTTTGTTTTTTTGGATGCTGCGTTACATAGTGTTGTCTTTGCATTTGTTAACACAAAAACAATAAAGGAAACACCAAATTACAGAGAAAATAGTAGGGGCCACCACTGGATATTGCACTGCATAATGTCATCCCCGCCCCTGTCACTCAGTTACATAGATGATGGCTCATTCAATTACTCAATTTTCTCCACTTCACTTCCATGGTTCTACCACCCTGTCAGTGGTCTTCCCACTGGTAATAACTGCACTTTTGGTTTATTTACTCCCTCATGCTCTTACTTTGGGAAGAGACTTGGCTGCTTCTAAATGTGCTGTATAATACATGGGTGTACACAAATTATTATGGCAAGAGGTGGAGAAGCACCCTTTGGCAAGCCCTCACAGCTGCTGGGTGTCTGGTCGGGTAGGCGGGGCTACACAGCGAACCGCCAGGCTCTGCCAGCACATCTGCGTCTATAGGCTCAGGCTAGTCTTCAGGGCTGTCCCAGGGACCAAGCGGAGTGCCTGGCATGCCCTGGGAGCTGGGCGGAGCTCTGGGGGCAGGGTGGAGTGCCTGGTATGTCCCTGGGGGCCGGGCAAGGCTCCAGGGATGAATGGCAGAGTGCATGGCGTGCCTCGGGCCAGGCAGAGCTCGGGGGTGGGGTGGAGCGCCTGGCACGCCATGGGGGTCGGGCGGAGCAGAATTTATTTAGTTATTTGTTTCTTTCTAATGAATTGACCTAAAGTTCTGAAATGGCCAGGAGACCATAGAAAGATACCACTTTAGGCTCCTGCTTGAAACCAACAGCTTCAGAAAACTGCTGGCCTCGATTCAGGGCCATTGGGCCGATATTTTGGAAGTCACAATATTTCCCTGAAAGAAAATAAGAGGACATCGTGTTTCACATTAGTTCTCCACTCAGAGAGGAATGAGGATTCTAGTATCCTTCTGAAAAGACACAGACTTTATTTGTACAAATACAGGGGCCTAAAAGACAAAAGATCTAAAATACCTTACAAAACCACAGATAGTTTTTACTAAGGGATTTTTATTCAGTCTTGAAATACACTAGTGAAGTTTTTAGTAAATTTAGATTGGATTGGATTGGATTGGATTGGATACCAATCAAATAGGCATTTCCCAAACAAGGCAAAAGCCCAGCGTGTGTCAAGTTGCCAAAGAAAACCAGCCTGGGACTCAACACTGTCACAGCCATCCTTCATTTATTCAGCAAGCAGTTGTGTGGGGTCCGTGACCCCACACAAACCTCCACTTTCCTGAAGCTCACATTTTACTAAGGCTGGGAAAGGGAGACAGGGACAATAAACGAGAGTTGTCCTCTGCTAGGTGGTAGTTTTTGCAGTGGCACCAAAGGAAGCAGCTTAGGACAAGAAGAACCTCAGAGTCGCCAGAGTCAGAGGCTGAGATTGTCAAGGAGATTGACAGTTGTCAGCAGGTAACAGCAGGAGCCAAGACCTGAGAAGGGAAGGTGATTGGTTATCATAATCCCACAGGAATCTTGGTTTTAATTTGATTTACTTTTTGGTAAATTAAGAATGCCTGTTTTGTAGGAGGCAGAGAGAAGTGCTCGGGAGATGATAAAAGCCTTTGATGGTTTTTCTGTAACTAAAAGTCAGCCTCTCTCTTTGCCTCATACCTCAGTTTATAAGAGTATTCTTATTTCAAAGCTGAAATATTATACAGAGGAGAACATCAGTGTGACAGAACCCTTTTGTTGCAGACTGCTCTGTGAGTTAAATGAAGTTGAGTTCTGTGTTCTCACTTGTGTGTTTCTCCTCTGCTCCAGGAATCAGCTTGTGTGAAGGTGGTGGCTGCCTCAAGCATGTGGGATCTGTGCATGGAGAGGGGACACCGCGACCTGGAGCAGTTTGAAAAGGTGCATCGTTACATCAGTGACCAGCTCTTCACCAATTTCGTAAGTGACCCCATGTCAGCTCACTTTTCACATCCTGGTCCCTCCCAAGGTCACTTCTCGTGGCAGTTCACGCAGAAGTTGGTTCCACAGGGAACAGAAACGCGATGTGTCCTTCAGTTATGTTTGCATCCAGGTTCATACTCAGAACATGACTGAGATAGAGTGACAGGTACAGCCTGAACGTAATCAGTGGATTTTTTTTTCAATAGTGTGTAATTAACTATTTTCAGAGCACAGACTGGAGAGGGAAAACTAGAAAATTAATCTGGCATCACTACCGATAATGCTGATATTTTGCTAAATATTTTTTGATTGTTTCTAAGTAGATTTTTATAAAGTACAAACTATTTTATATAGAAAGCACTAAAGGACAAATTGGTCGGGAATTTCTGGATAATTATAGATGGGATTGTTTAATTGCAAATGGAATTAGGTAGATGTGACAGTTTCTTAGCTCTCCCTGCATGACTCAAGGCCAGAGAGGATACGTACACTTAGGGGACCTTCTAGGTGTTCAAGCAGTAAATTCTTTTTAATTAGATGCTACTAAGCCCAAGGGGCTGAGGCAGGAAAATCACTGTAGGTTTAAGGCTACTATGTAGGCAGTATTGCTTACAGAGTGAATTCAAGGCTGGACTGAGCATTATAGTGAGACCCTGTCTCAAAAACAAAACAAAACAAAATGCTCCTAAGTACTTAATCATATGTTCAAAACCCTACTCTGACTTGTTTTTGGTTTTGTTTTGTTTTGTTTTGTTTTGTTTTTTGGTTCCAGGAATCAACCCTCACAACCATGTGCTTGCCAGGCAGGCACTGCGCTGCTGAGCTATCTCCCTGGCCCCTTGTTTTTGTAGCCCAGGCTACACCTTGAACTGTGTAGCCCAGGCTGACCTTGAACTCTTTGATCCTCCTGCCTCAGCTGACCAAGTGCTGGGATTACAGCCATGTGCTATCATGTCTGGCTTATCTGTTCCTATAAGAAGAATAAAAAAGAAAAAGTTTTTTGAAAAGTGAAAACAAATCCTAGCAAGTTATGATCAGAAACAGTAGTATAGGTGAGTTAATCCACTTCAGATTTATGCAACAGCTAATCTGAGTTAAATCAAGCCGAATAGGGCTGGGGATTTACTCAGTGGTGAAGGGCTTTTGTACCAAGGTCCTGGGTCCAATGCCGAGCACCACCAAAAAAAACCAAATCAAGCTAACGTAAATAAATGTTACCAAAACTATCCATGTGGTTTCTAATATAAATGTATCCATATACAGTTTAGCAGTTATTAACTAAGACGATAAAGAAGGATTAGTATATTTTGCAAACACTTGCATATGTGAATGCGTGCATGAAGTGTGTGAAGAGCCCTTCTGTGTGTGGATATGTCTGCTGCTCTGTGTGCACTAGGCTTGTGCACTAGGGGCAAAGCAGTTGCTGTAGGACATTAGGCTTGCAAGGGTATTGGAAACTCGAAGATGCGGTGCTGACCAACTGACCAATGTGGCTTTCTCATTCCTGTAGAAAGAGAGGACAGAGCGACTTGTCATCTCTCCTTTAAATCAGTTACTAAGCATGTTTACTGGACCCCACAAGCTGGTGCAGAAGCGTTTTGACAAGCTCCTGGACTTCTACAACTGCACAGAACGAGCAGAGAAGTTGAAGGACAAGAAAACCCTAGAGGAGCTGCAGTCAGCCCGGAACAACTACGAGGCCCTGAACGCACAGCTGCTAGACGAGCTGCCCAAGTTCCAGCAGTACGCGCAGGCACTCTTCGCCAACTGCATCCACGGCTATGCCGAAGCCCACTGCGACTTTGTGCAGCAGGCCCTGGAGCAGCTGCAGCCGCTGCTTTCGGTGAGCCGCTTACCGCTTCAGGGGAGTCACGTCCGAAGGTCTCCCTGGGCTTTCTCTAGGACCACAGTGGGGTTGTGTGAGAAGTTACCCAGACGAGAGCGATTCAATGCAGCGTTAGGCCCAGCCCTCAAGAATTCTTGGTCCCTGGGTGGTGGCAGGAAGCCCAGGGCTTTTTAAGTGTCTTTTTCCAGCTTGCGCAATTCCCTGAAGAGCTGGTCCTTGTGCCCTGGGGGCACTGTTGCCTAGAGTGCCTTTTCTCCTGCATCGACCACAGTGTTGGTAGCTTGTACAGGGCCACTGCAGTTGAACTTTAGCTTCCAGTTGATTCTACAGGGATGTTGTCAGGCCTGGGGATCTTTCATCCAGTTTTTCTTCTTGCCTCCATCTTGGCCCTTTCCCTGGACTCCAGTTACTCAGAGTCACGGGCGGAGATGGAAACTTGGTCGCCGTCTTCCATGAAGAGCACAGCAGGGTTCTGCAGCGACTCCAGGTCTTCACTTTCTTCCCTGAGTCTCTTCCCGCTGCGAAGAAGCCGCTCGAGAGGAGAACCATAGACCGCCAGTCTGCACGGAAGTCCCTCCTGGGCCTGGTGAGTGAGGACCGAGTTTAGCGTGGCCTAGGGTTGAGTGTGTGACTGAGCTGGGCCATCTGGGTTCAGGCCCCAGGACAGACACTTACTACTTTGTGTTTTGAGCACATTGCTTCACATCTGGACCTTGATTCCTCATCTCTTAAGACACAGAGGATTTTACTTGCATCATAGAGTAATTAAAAAGCTTTCGTGGGTTCATGTTTGGAAAGTTCTTAGAAATTGCCCGCCACATAGCAAGCGCTGGGTAGGCAACTGTTATCCCTGCTGGTTACTGGGTCTCATCATCACAGGCTCCTCCAAGGGGTCAGTGTTTCTGAGCATCACTGATGTACTTGCCAGCACCTAAGAGTGCCTTCCTGTGGTTTTCTCAGCTTCACAGGAACTGCAGGCCTCCCTCTGCAATCACGCCTGCATCTTAGTAGAGTACTAATAGTAACAGGGTGATTAGGTAAGGAAACTGATTTAAGGGTGTGGCAGTCTTTCTGGTTGTATGTTAGAAAACTTAGTGGAGCCGGTTTATCACTGACCGCTTTTAAAATCTGGAATCGCTGTCTTTTTAATTCAATTCTCCCATACTTTTTTTTTTTTGAGACGGGGTCTCACTATGTAGCCCAGGCTGGCCTTGAACTTGTGGTGATCCTCCTGCCTCAGCCTCCCAAGTGCTGTGAGGTGTGCACCCCCAGGCAGTTCTTCTGTACTTTAAAAATCTAGAGAATTGCTAATAATGCCTTTGCTTAGTTTGGTCCATGTAATCCCATAGACATTTATATTAGTTTTAAAAATGTTCAAATTATTACCTTTTTTTATTTTTATGAATATTATTTGTTTTTATAAAACAAGAAGTCAGGATAGAAAAAGTCTTAATTGCTTAGGTTTGTTTAGCAAAATACAGGATCTAGTGAGCTGAGTCCCGCGGCATATCCCTGCACTCCCAGTACTCTGGTAGACTGAGGCAGGAAGATCACAAGTGTGCACCTAGTCTGGGCAATGTGGTGAGATCCTGTTTGAAATAAAAACTATCAGGCTGGGGATGTAACTCAGTGGGAAAAACTGTATGCAGTCCCCAGTAACACTGCCCCCCCGCCGCAATAGAAGCACAATACTCAGTAATATGACTTAGACGCGTTTATTTTTTTAAATCTTGATGTCAGGGAGTAAATCCAGAGCCTCATGCACATGCCATAACCTGGCCCTAACAGTTTGATTCCTTAGGTAGCATTTTAATCACAGTTGTATCACAAATACGTGTTCAGTTTCCTTTTAGCTATAAAAGCACATTGCTGCGGTTATGGTGATTTTTACCTAGCTAAACAAAGTAACTCACAGAAGCGTCTGAGGGGCAAGAGGGGCTGTCAGCGCCTCACTCCTGAGACTGACTGAGCCAAGACTGGATGCAGGCAGCCTGCAAGAGCGCAGCTGCCGGCAAGGCGGAGTGCTTGCTGACCCTGCTTTCTGTGTTGCCTTTCAGCCAGGCTACATGCTGCAGTCAGAAGAGCTGCGGGCCTCGCTGCTGGCGCGGTATCCCCCCGATAAACTCTTCCAAGCAGAACGGAACTTCAATGCTGCTCAGGACTTGGATGTCTCACTTTTAGAAGGTGACCTGGTGGGTGTGATCAAAAAGAAAGACCCCATGGGCAGTCAGAACCGCTGGCTCATTGACAACGGAGGTAAGAATCTTAGCTGTCAGATGAGTGTAACTCTGAATGCGGGAGAAGTGAAGACGGGAGCTTTATCTGCGTACGTTTAGGCCGGAAAAAAACACGAGAGCCTTTGTTTAAAGGGAAAATAACCCTAAAAGTTCTGTCCATTTTCAGAGAGTGTAACGCCCATATCATTATGGAAAGAAAACCCTTTTAAGTGGTGGTTTTCTTTTTTTTTGGTTATGTTTTTGTTTTGACAAATTCCAGAGAAGATTCCATTACTTATCTCATTAAGATCTTGCCATGTTTTATAGCTTACCCAGGCCGTAAATACTGCTAATGGAATCCTGTTTCTTCTCAACCCATCCCCGAGTAAGCCACCAAATAGGCTTGCCCGCCAGATTCTATAAACTTGCGTGTGTGTAAACTTTAAAACTTACAGCTTTTGTTTGCATTGTTTTCCTCCTTGTATCAAACGGTTTTACCTCATGACTGTTTAGGGAATGTCTTTAAAAACCAGCTCACAGCTTCTAGGGTGGGTGAGGTTTACAGAATTTAGAGAAAAGTACAAAAAAATAATACTAATTGTTTTTTCTACAATTCCAAAATCCAAAAGGAGCTGACAAAAGTTTTTTCAGATCTTTTGACCAAAACTTGAACAAAGGGATGTAGCACCATTTGTATCGTAACTTACCTTTTCCAGTGTGAACGTGCCTGCATTTTGCTGTGAGAGCCTGGATTATGGTGTGCTGACCTAGGGGAAACCAATCCCAGAACACGTCTGGTCGAAGTGTCCTAGACAGTATTTGAGGACTATACAGTAAACATCTGTGTAGACACCAACGAGCTAAAAATTAGGCCTTTTTTAGTTCCTTTTAAAAGCATTTGGTTTTATGTTACTTTTTCTTCTTTCCTCACTTCTGCTTATTTTAAATAATAAAAACTGTAATGGGAAAGGAAAGATCCTGTCAAAGAGACAGGCAGGTGGCACTCACTGATGCACTCCACGAAATTCCAAGCTGTGTAAGGAGGTACTGTGTCTTCAGGATTTTTATTTACTAAAGTGATAGTGAGCAGCCCACAGTGTTAGGGTCAGCAGTTAGACCCTGTGCCCCTTTCTGTGTGCCCTGCACATTCACTCGGATACTGAAGGAGGGTCCTCCTGCAAGCCTGGATTTGTGTCAGATACCAGAAGTGCATCAAAGATCAAGCAAGAAGGAGGTTAGATAACAGGTACCTAAATATAGTTAATATGAGTAAATCTAGTTTCTGCAGCACAGTAGAATAACCCGATATATTTTATGAGAGCTAGAAGAGATTGAAAGCTCCAAACATAAAAAAAAGATGAGATAGAAATGCCAACTACCCTGATTCAATTCTACATATTGTATACATGCACTGCAATATACTCCCATAAATATTACAGTTGTTGTATATTAAAACAATAAAATTTTAAAAATGAGAAAGGGGAAGAATCTCAAATCCAGGCCTTTTCCTCTAAATGTGACACTACGCTCTTGTTACGTCCAAACGCGGCCCACCATGTGGAGGACCTGGGAGAGCCCCTCGGTTCTGGAGACCTGGATTTCCTTCAGTAGCACAATCCTGGGACTAGAAACAAAAATAGATACAATAAGACTACTATAATATTAAATTTAACTCTTAAGAGAGATAACCATTGTTCTCATGGAGGCCCTATAATCAGGGTTTCTTCTGGGGCAGATTTCTCTTCATATATTTAAAAAAAAGGTCCTATGGATACCATCTCAGTTTCTAATTAAGGTTGAAAGTTGCCACCAAGGGCCTTCTGCCATCATCTCAGGCGGCGTGTACAAGGGAGCACGTGCTGGACGTGCTGAGTGTACTGGAACCCGTGGACGGCCTTCTGCATTAGGGTGCTCAGTGCTCCACAGCCCCTTAACCAAAGGGTTGTGGTGCTACAGAGGGGAGGGGGGGAGGATGCTTGCCTGAAGGGCTCCTCAGAACAGGCAGAGTCTTCATGTCTCTCTTTGCCACACGATATACACTTGGCCGAGTCTCTTCTCAGCCAGTGTCTAGACATCCTAGTAAGCTTTGTGTGTATGCCCATTTCCAAACAAGTGTCAGTTCGTCTCTCCCCAGCGATCTGGCTTTTGAACCTTGGTTTTTCTCTGTTGATTCTCTGACTTTCACTTCTCCCCTGTGCTGCAAGCTCCTAACGTCGGTATCTCCTTCCGCAGTCACCAAAGGCTTCGTGTACAGCTCCTTCCTAAAGCCCTACAATCCACGCCACAGCCACTCTGATGCCTCTGTGGGCAGCCACTCCTCCACTGAGTCAGAGCACAGCAGCTCATCCCCCAGATTCCTTTGGCAGAACAGCAACAGCACCTTGACCTTCAACCCCAGCAACATGGCCGTGTCCTTTACCTCAGCTTCTTGTCCAAAGCAGCCTCAGGATGCACCTTCATTGAGAGCACATGACCAGGGAACTCTCGGTACATCCTTGAACCTGGGCAGTCCAGAGAGTGGAACTTCCGGGTCCCCGTCAGACCCAGACTCTACTTCCCAGCCTAGACCAGGGGACTCTGTGGACGCACCCAGTGTAAGGGGCTGCTACCGAAGCCCCAGGCATCCAGAGGTTGCTTACTCTGTACCGGGGCGAAATGGACAAAGTAAAGACCTCATAAAAGGATGTGCAACAGCAGCCCAGGCTCTGGAAGACAGAAACGAAGAACTAGAGAGCAGTGAGGCAGAAGGCAGCCAGGTGAGTCCCCCCAACCCCCCGCTTACGCGGTGGCCCTGGGGGCCGGAGGTGTGTTGAGGGTGCAGGGTGGGTGGGTAGGCAGAGGATGCCCAGGACCTGGGTGTTATCTGGAGTTGAGCGCAGGGAGAAAAGGCCGTGCTATCCCCGTGAGCGTCTCTGCACCTCCTGTGACCGAGCCTTCCCAGGATGGTCAGCGGGCTTTACAAGGTATCATGATGAAACTTGCCCACTCCTCCAGTTCACTAAGTTATTTCATCCACCCGTTTAGTTTTTTATTCAAATACCCATATTTTGTTTCTAGAATTTAGGAATGAAATTTTGGTGCTACTTCAGTTTCTCCTGTTCTTTTTTTAATGGCCTGCTCCTGTCTTGTGAATCTGAGTATAACCTTTATATCTTAAAGGACACCCTCATGTTCCCAAATTCTATGTCCTATTCAGAAATGCAGCCTTAGAGCTGCAGGTGGGTAGATGGCTCAGTGACAGAATGTTTACCCAGGCAAACTTGAGGTGAGAGGGGTGGGGATGGAGAGACAGCGAGGAAAGAAAAGCGGGAAATGGAGAGGGCTGGGGAGGAAAGGGGGAGGGGAGGGGGAATGGGGAAGGCAGGAGGGAGGGAGGGAGGGGAGAGATTCACAACTCAAGTTTTTAAAGCCCCTAAAACAATAATTTCAAAGCAGAAATGAAGATGTCTAATGCAAAGCAAGGGTGGTGACTGTGTTGAGGGTGCTAGGCAGAGGCTTGCCCGGGATCTGGGCATTTGTTTTAAACTCACCTTTTTTGTTTGTTTTGTGATGCTGGGGATTGGGCCCAGGACATCATGCGTGCTGGACAAGTGGCTGCCACTGAGATCCTTCCCCTGCCACCTTCCCCTGCTTTTTTCCCACTGAGTTGCCCATGCTGGTCTCAAACTTTCCGACCTCCTGCCTCAACCTTCTGAGTAGCTCGGATGACAGTCAAGCTCTACCGTGCCCAGTTAAAACCTATGTATTTTAAAATCACTTTCAGAATCACAACCAAGGGAGTCACTGCTCCATCCTTTCGTTGCCAGGGCTCAGGTGTCTCGTTGTGTGGCGTGTCTGTGAGCTCACTTTCAGCAGGAGGTGCCTTTGCTGAGGGACACAGTCGTATCCTAGGTTGTGGAGGTGCGGCTTCTGCTGGACTCTGAATTCCAGTGGCTTCTCACCTAGTTTCTCAGCTCAGACGTTCCACGCCGTACCTCACAGTCCTGCGGCTAGGCGAGCGCCCTTCTTTCTGATGGTTGTGTGTCTGCCTGTCACTCGGGCGGATTTCTCCGTTCCGCGCCTCTAACACATGGACAAAGCAAGCGGATCTTTCCTAGATTCTGATTTGGGATTAGGAACTCATTTTATCCGCATGGCCTCCTGAGCCTGACCAGGTCCTGAAACCCTTGGCATGAGATGTGTGTCTGCCCCACAAGCGGCTGCCACCACGGCCCCGCTCAGCCAGTCCTCCTGTCACTCAGCACCTCGCTTTGCATTAGACCTTCATTTGTGGCACCTAGACATCTTCATTTCTTGCTTCCAAATTAATTATTATTTTAGGGACTTTAAAAAATCGAGTTGTGAATCTCTCCCCTCCCTCCCTCCTGCCTTCCCCGTTCCTCCGCTCCTCCCCCTTTCCTCCCCACCCCTCTCCGCTGTCTCTCCGTCCCCACTCCTCTCACCTCAAGTTTGCCTGGGTAAACATTCTGTCACTGAGCCACCTACCCACCTGCAGCTCTAAGGCTGCATTTCTAGATAGGACACAGAATTTGGGAACTTGAGGGTGTCCTCATAGTCAGGCATCTTCCATATTGACTGAGGCTTCCAGGCATTTTTTAAAGAATTAAAAGATGTGAAATTTGGTTTTCTTTGCGCCTGCCCTGTTCACTATAGATCCTCCAGCCATCTATAGCTATTTACACTTCCTTTTGTAAGGTTTTTTTTTTTTTTCGGTACCAGGAATCAAACTGAGGACCTTGTACTTGCCAGGCAGGCACTTGTGCCACTGAGCTATATTCCCGGCCTATTTTTTTAAAGTTTTTTTGAGACAAGGTCTTACCATGTAATTCAGGCTGGCTTTGAACTTGTGGCAATCCTCCTGCCTCAGCCTCCTGAGTGCTGGGATTACAGGTGTGCACCACTATGCCCCGCTTTAAACTTTAGTTAAAAGTAAAATTAAAAATATACTATTCCAGGCGCTCAGTTAGACAGTGCAGACATAGAACAGTCCCATCGGCACAGAGTTTTGTGGGCAGCGCTGCTCCGGGCAGTTTCCTAACTCCCCCTCCCTTCCTCTCACAGGTATACTTTGCTGTTTATGCCTTCAAAGCACGAAACCCAAATGAGCTGAGTGTTTCGGCCAACCAGAAACTCAGGATCCTCGCGTTCAAAGATGTCACTGGCAATACTGAGTGGTGGCTAGCTGAAGTTAATGGGAAGAAGGGCTACGTCCCATCCAATTATATCCGCAAAACTGAGTACACCTGAGCCTGTTGTGCCTCCTGCTCAGCCTCACTGCTGCCTTTGCTTTCAGCCTGCTGGAAGGCTCTGGCGGGCCGCTGACCAGCATCTGGTCTTAAAACCAGGCCCTGCTGCGCCGCTTAGCAGGACTGGTGGAGAGCAAGACAGGTTTTGTTCCTCTCTATTGGGTTATACATCTTGATGCTTCCTAGAATTTCTAGAATTTGAAGTGGGCCCTGGGGTTCTCAGATAATTCCGTGACCACGAGACGAAAGGCAAGGGCTGGGTCAGCCTTTGGAGATGAGAAATTTCCGATCAGAGCACCGGTATTGTGTGCCTGCAGGAGGCTGAGCTAGCACTGTTGTATTCTACTGAGTCTGGGGTGGCCCCCCGCTCCATGATCAGCTGATCACAAACTGACTTGAACGGGGCTCTGGGGGCCCAGGCAGGTCGCACTGTGGCACGCAGCAAAGAATTTGCTAGGATGGCAGCAACCCTAGTGTTTCAAAGCTTCTGAGATACCTCTAGTGTTCTGCACACATTTCTTTTCTCACACCTGATTTCTAAAGTCCCTAAAATACTAATCTTTTTCATTTCACTATTCCCAGATTGGTTAGACAAAATTCAAATGCTTTCTTTTGATAAAAGTAGTTAAGGTTTTTATTTTCCTTTTACCTCTTATCTGAACGGTTCTCTTTCCCTTTCTGTCACCTCTACCTTACACAGTATGTGGTATGTCTCATGACCCTGTGCTCAGTAATGGATAGAGTCTGCTAGAATACCAGGATCCGAGCTCCAGCCCCCACTAACAGCACTAACTTTGCACTAACCCTAACCAGTCAGGCTGGTCAAGGACTGCATACGTTGCCCCTTCACACTGCTGCCATTTAGACACAGCTACAGAGGCAGCGAACGTGACCATGTGACTGATTTAAGACAAGCAGTCCCAGAAGTAGCTTATCCTAGACTAGAAAATAAGATGTTCAGCTCCCCCCTGACCTCCATGCTGCAGGGACAGTTTTCAAAGCCAAACAGATTCTCAAGTGCCTGGTAACTCCTCACTGGTCACAGGAAGTTACTTGCTAACCCTTAGAACTGCCTTTGAAAATTTGGTGTGAGCAGGGCTCCTGTACTTAAGATCTTCAGAAGCTGTGAAGCCTGTTTTACAGTGGCTAACTCTGAAGTTTGTCTTTTAAGGGAATTAACAATCTTACAGCCTCTTCTCTGAGTGCACATTTGGCCTTAAGATCCTGGTGACCCAGGAGACCCCTGTGGACTCATCCTGTGTCCCTGCCAGTGGTCGCAGGCGGTGATGAAAGGTCTCTTGTGAGGAGTGTTTATATTAGAGACGTTTATATTTTAGTTATTTTATAAATAAAATCATTTCTATTGGCCGTGAGTGTGTTTTCTTGGTTCCTCCACATGGTGAACCCGAACATTACTCTAACGTATCTGTCTTCCCTTCTTGCTGGTTCAGTGCTGCCCTGAATCCTGTGGGGACAGGAAGGACTAACCGAAGGAGTCCGGGCCCAAATCCTTCTTGCCAAAATGTAACACATCCTGCATACTTAAGATGTCTGTGCTGCAGGTGATTGCCTCTTTATTTAAAGCTGTCTTATTTAAATTCCTAGCAGAATAGAAGAGGTGAAATCTCCAGTTGAAACCCTAAGGGAAAGATTTTCCCCACGTTTCAGGTGTGGGAAGTGCTAACACTAGAAGTGAACTAACAAGGGCACACAGCAGCAGTCTGAGCAGGGCGGAAGGCGGGGAAGGGCGCAGCGGGAGCAGCAGCCGAGGCAGGACGAAGGGCAGTATGTGGGTGACAGCCAAGTGGTCACCACCGTCGGGAAGGAATAAGCAGCATGCTTGCCTGAGTAGCGGTGGGAAAGAAGCCTCCAGGCCACCCGGGCCCCTCTCATTTTATGAACCTGGAGCGTAAGGACCCCCTGACCTGCCTTAGTCACACGTGAAGGTCCTGCTGGGTTATGAACTGGAGCTCAGTTGGATTTTGACACCTAACAACTTTGACTTTGGCAGTGGGTCCTCTAATGTATGCTTCAGTTTCACCTAAAGTGGAGATAGTCATGCTGTCCACCTCAGGGTCATTCTAAGGATGGGATCAGTCCGTAGATGTGGATGACTAGGACAGGACATCAGCAAAATGGTGGAAATAGGACTTTTCAGTGCACATGCACCATAGTATACCAGTATTACTCTGCATGAAAACACCTTCACAACAGCTAAGGAGCTCTGGCTAGATGTTACAGCACCTGGGGTAGTATAGAAACAACAGGTAGTGAAGAGTCCCTGTCACTCCCACCACAGTCACCAGCAGATTCCCCTCCCAGCTCCCCCGTCTGGCAGGAGGGAGGGGAAAGGGATCAAAGTAGGTGTGGGACGGCGAGTGGTCAGGGCCCGAGCCATTGCTTGAGTTTTTAAGTCTCCACTTCTTTGTGGATCGAACAAAATTTGCCTGAGTGCTGAAGGGTAACTTAGACCTTTATTGAACATTTCTTGGGGACATGGAGAGACTAATCCCACACATGACAAAGCAAACATCCTGGAAAACTTCCTTTAAATATCTCAAGCTGATATTTCACCTCCCTGGAGGTGATACTCAGTCTAAATCTCTTCTCTCATTCAGAATCCCTCTCCACTAAGTTCCTTATCACCACACTGCCGCCCGCTCTGTTACTCCCCCTTGCTTTTGGGTTGGTTTAGTTTCTTACATCGAGGTCTACCTTAGTTATCCAAAAACAACATCACCACAGAGCGAAAGTCGAAGGGCACACAGTGCAAACAGAAGCTCCTCCGAATGAGACAGGCATGAAATGACAAGGCTAATGCTCGGAGGGTAAGAAACTTCGCCAAGTTTACCCAGATAGGAGTAGCAAAATACAGGCTTAAATCTGCACTCTAAGAAACATCAATTATAACAACTCTCCACGGATAAAAATACTTCATGAAAGCTGAGGAGACCAAGTGTAATGGTTGATTGTGTAAAAGTTGAGTAAGAAACACCCAACTGCATTGGCTCAGCATAGCTCTGGGTGTAGAAGACCCACCGCAGGGAAGATTATTGCCAGAATGGTGTAAAGGGAAACCAGGAAGACTCGCTTCTGTTTCCTCGGAGGAGTTCCCGTCTTCACCTTCACCTTGGGTGCCGTCTCCTGGTTTCCAGCACAGCCTCTTCAGCCTTCCAATGCAGACTTCCGCATCCAGCACTGACCCTTCAGATTCTAGCGCAGACCCTTGGGCCTCCTGATACGGACTTTCTCGGGCATTATAGTGAGCTCCAAGCCTTCACCTGGCTCCTTCGAACCCCCATTGCTCAGACAGCTTTTGCACCCTTCCACACAAGTCTCTGGACAGCCGTTGTTAGCCAATCTTGTAAATTCTGATAAATTCGTACATCTTGTATAAAATCTATTTCTCTAGTAAGCACTGACTGATACACCAAGTGAAAGTTTACAGCAGCTGGAGGTAGCACAGAAATAAAAGGTCCATTGAGAGGGATAAAAACGACAGTTTTACATTACCGTGGTACCCCGTCCCCAACCTCAGCATAAAAAGAGATGCTGCCCGCTCAAGGGAGAAAGAACGAAGCGAGTACCAGTTTTGCCTCCAGCCCCAACGCCAGCTCCCATGGACCACTGTGGCCCAGACCTGCCCCTGTAGATTTACGTCTGCTCCCACAGACTCAGATTCCAGGCATTCCCTACCATCAGACCAGGCCTCTTGGACTTGGGCTCCAGGCCCATCCTAGTGTGTGAGCAGCTACCGCAGACTCAGGCTTGAGGCTGCTCCAGCACCAGGTCAGCCCTGTGGGCGCCAGCTTCAGGCTGGTCCCAGGGATACAGATGCTAGGTCCTTTGTCACAGGCCTAGGCTCCAGCCCACCCCAATGGAGCCTGAACCAAGTCCAGGCCCAAACATGCAGCACTAAGGGCCTGGAAATACTGACTCAACAACAGCCTCATCTACCTGAGGACTGCAGAAACAAGCTGGCCTGTACACTGCACAAGATGGCCTGTCCAGAAGCTCTGGAGTGATTGGTGAAGGGCTTTTCCAAACAAAGCCAGGCTGCAAAGATTGGGATAAGTGTTTCTTCAAATGTGCAGACACCAACACATGGCTAGAATAACCAAGAACAGTCAGATGGATAAAAGAAATCACCAGTAACCAACCTCAAAGAAGCAGAGATAATATGAACAACCTGACAGGTAATTCAGAATGACTTTTAAGGAAGCTCAGTGAACTTCAAGGAAATACAGATAAATAATAAAATCAGGAAAATAATAAATGACAGCAGATTGAAATTATACATATATAATAAAATTTATAAATATAACATTAATCCATATAATCTATATTATAAATTGTGCATTATAGATATATATATACACACACAGTCTGCCCAAAAAACACACTTGAGGAAAGGAAACAAAGAAAAGAAAAACTTGTATAAATATTTTAATACTGAATTTATTGAGACAGCATGAGATTAGTACAAGTTGGTTTTGGCCTCTACAATTGGAAGAGGTGCTCAGAGCAGTGGCCACGGGCTTCCAGACACGTATTAGCTCGGCAACCTGCTGCTTGGGTAGCCTTGGTCACTGAGGCTGCCGCGCGTTCATTTTTAATTTCTTCCTTAGGGGCTGGCAGTGTGGTGGGTTTTGCACCATATAGGACATCCTCTAGGGTCCTCCGTATGTGTCAGACACCCACCACATATCCAGAGCATTACTAATCTGCCAGATGAGTTTTATTTTCACTTTTATGTTTGTTTACTATTATATTGATGATCATTTTTTAAAAAAGAACATTGAGATGATCTACACTCCGCTTAGTGTACAGTTGTAGGATTTTTGCCCGGTGCCCACCTTGAAGAGACAGAGCTTGTCCATTGCCCCACCAAGGTTGCTGGCGGCCTGTCTTCAGCGCCTTGCCTGTCGCCAGTCCCTGGCAGCCGCGGTCTGCTCTGTCTCCAGTCTCGCCTTCCCCAGAGTCACATGAATGGGTTAATGCACCATGCAGCTTCTAGAACCTGGACTCTGGCGCAGCATAATGCATGCCTTGGTCAGTTTCTTTTCACTGCCACAAAATATCCACCACCCATAACTTGAAGAGAGGCTTAGTTGGCTAATGTTTTTCAGTCCAGAGTTGGCCAGCTCTAAGGCCGGAAGGCCTGCTGGAAGGGGTTAGGCGGAGGAGAGCTGCTCTCGTGGTGATGCAGGAGGCTGACAGCCAAGAGGAGAGCCTAGAAGGATGTAGCTGCAAGACCACGCCCCAACAGCCACGCCCACTTCCAGGCCCCGCCCACCTTTCCAGGCCCTGCCCCTGTGACCCCCTTTTCAACTAGGCACCTCTAAACACCACACTGAACTGTGGAGCCTATGTGATTCAACCGCCTTTTAGAAGCCCCACCTGTGAGTCTATGAGGCTTGGGCTGGGGACGGGGACATCTAGATATAACCATTACAATGTGTTGAGGCTCACCCATATTGTTACGTGTATTAGTAGTTCTTTTTTATTGCTCAGTAGAATTAATTGTCTGGATGGACCACAGTTGTTCAGCCAGTCACCACTGTAGGGCATCTGGATCGCTTCCAATTCTTAGGACTTACGAATAAAGCTGCTGTAAATATTTGCATACAGGTTTTTGTGTGAACAGAAGTTTTCACTTCGCTTGGGTAAACACCCAAAAGCAGCACTCCTGGGCCTTATGGTGAGTGGATGTCACCTCTAGAAGAAACCCTCGAGCTAGCTTCTAAAATGGCTCTGTCATTTCTTGCTCCCACTAGTAATGACGAGTCCCAGTCACCCTGCATCTTTATCAGCACCTGATCTGGTTGGTTTGGGCTTATTTTTAATTTTTAGCCACATTATTATGTTTGTAGGGGCATTACATTGCAGCTTTGATTTGCATTTCCTTAACAATGTTGAAAATCTTTTCATGACTTTACTGAGCATTTTTGTACTTTAAGTTTCTTTTATTATGAGTGTATGTCTGTGACCCTCCTGCCTCAGCCTCCCTAGAGCTGAGATTACAGGCATGCACCACCACTCCAGGTAAGGCAAAGTATTTTGTTGAGAATGGAAACATGACGAGTCCAGACTATACTTATGGTTTTAAAATAAGTGCCAGCACACTTTCTACATAGGGCTTTAGGGACCATCTAATCTGTTGTGTTTCAGCTCTGCAGTGTAACATGAAAACAGGTATAAATATAGAAACTAAGAAGCATGATTCTTTGTTCAATAAAACTTTATTTACAAAAATAGGTAAAGGCCAAATATGGTCTCTGAGCTATACTCCTACTCCTCTTCCTGCTAAAACAAAAGGATTCTGTTCCACTGTTAACACTGGAGTTATATATGCAGGGATATTAGATGTTTTTATTATTTTTTTGAGACACGGACTCACTCTACAGTTCAGGGTGGTCTTGAACTCACTATATAGCTCATGCTTGTCTCAAATTCATGGCACTTCTCCTGCCTCAGCCTCCCAAGTACTGAGATTACAGGTGTGTGCCACCACTCCTGGCAATATTAGACATTTTGATGAAAGAAAAACGAAGAGTGAGCCAAAGCGTAATTATCTTGCAGGTCGGCATCGGCATCGTCCTGCCAAATAGGAGACCAGGTCCTGACAGATCAGATCATAATTCGCCTGGAGATAAACATTCGCAAAGGAGCCAGACAAGCAAGGATGTTAGTTACCAGGTATTAGAGGAGACCTCTATGGTTGGAATAAATAGTACAACCAATGGATATCTCAGTAATTTTGATGGACACTAACCAACCGAGTTGTTTTCCAGAGAAGAATGAGTGTCTATAAACAGGAACAGCAGCAAATGTCCACAGATATATGTTCTTATTAGAACAAAACTCAAAGGAACACCAGGGTGAGAACCAAGACAATCCAAGAGATTGCGGATATGGAACAAAAACCTTGATTGTTTAGAGTTGGAAAAGGACCTCTAGCATGGCCCATTTTCAAAGAACCAAACTAACTTGATTTTTCTTTTCTCCCTAAAAATCTTTTTACACTTATTTTACCTGAAAGAAATTCTGTCTTACATACATTCCTTTACTGTCCCTTTTCTACCTCTCCCCTCAGTGGTTGCTTTTTTTACTGTAAGAGTTAAATTGTACACCATAGCCAGTTACTTATATATGAAGTAAAAAAGACTATGAAATTAACTGCTTTTTATGGCCAATTCTTTGGTGTACTTTAACTATCTTTTCCCCATGGCATTTCCAAACAATATGAAACCTTTCAAAACCCAGTCCAGTATCTAGTTTATTGGAAGCCTAGGCTCATGTTTATAATACAACATAATCTTACACCAACTAAATCTAAATTCCAGCAGCTTGAAGACTTAAACATCAATGTGTATAGAACATTGTTTGCTAATTTTCTTTTTTTTGGTACCAGAAATCAAACTCAGGACCTTGTACTTGCCAGGCAGGTGCTTGTGCTGCTGAGTGGTATCCCTGGCCCTACTTTTCTAGTAAATTCTTGATCAGTATGAATTTGTGATTAACTTTATTCTCATTCTATTGCCTCCAGATGATGTTTCCAAAAGTACTTACACAAAATTAGCTTACAAAAAACCCAGTCCCATGGATACATTTATTTTTTCCGCTTGTACTAATGTGTCAGTGTGGAATTATTATTTTCTACTCCATTACTTCTGAAAGAGTGGGTGCTACTCAGATGGTTCAGGTGCCTCTGAAGGATACAATGACACTGGCTCTGTGACTGTTGGAAAAACTGCAAACTAAAATCAATATTGTTGCTTGTACAAACCAGTGCTGCAGCAAATATATATATATACTGCTAGAGGGATACTAATGTAAACAGAGCAAGCAGGAAGAAACAGTCTGTGCCTTATGCAGCCTATGCCTATTCTCCCTCAAGTACCCTTGGTCATTAGGGCCTAAAAGGAGTAGGTAGACTGTGATTGCAAGTCCCAGCTCCAGGCTCCCCAAGCAGAATCTAGAAAGCTAGATTTGAAATGAGAGACAATAACTTAACAGGCATAGTCTTCTTCACTTCAAGAATACTACGATTCTGTGTATCCAGAAGAATTACAAAAGACACAGAAAGAGCCAAAAGATTATAGAGATCATATGGTGGCACTGTAAGGAAGCATATAGCTCTAGGTAGTTATCTAAAATTGTCCTTGAAATTGATAGCAGTGATAGGGCAGGAGAGGCTCCATTTTCTTTTTGTAACTCCATTTTAGAAGTCACTTAAACTTGACATGAACTCACTCCTCCACCCCTCCTTATAGGTAACCATCAACCACAAAAGGAGAACAGAGCTATCAAATGAGAAACAAATAATTAAAGCAATTGTAGATCAGCTAAAATGTAACCGTACTAACAAACCCCTGGGAAATGTAAACCTTGTAACCATGATGTGACATCTTATAAAATTCTAAAAACAAGGTGATGTGGTTACCATGGTTACTTTTAAATGTATAAAAATCCAGTACAAAGTTCTCTGAGGGCTGACATTGTGGTTTCTGACTCTTGGTCAGGAGTGTTGGTTGTGCGCTTCAATAATGTTTGTTCCCACATTTTTGGTTTCTTGTGAGTACCTGTCTCGTTGAACCTCGCCATAACAGCAGAAATGAAACTTGTGAGAGGAATAGTAACTTAGGCCACAATGGAATGAAACAGTCATTTAAATAAATATATTTTATTTATATTAAATTGCTTTTAAAAAAATATGAGACAACGCCGAAACATTCAGTAGATGTTGAGTGAATAGTGATGATGGTTCATCTTCAGAGTTCTCCAGAGATGAAGACACAAAGCTCAGACTGGGCCACTTTGTTTGGAAAACAAACTGAGAAAGTACCAGGGCTTCTCTCCACAAATTCACTTTCACCTTTTATCTCTGTTAATTCCTTGGTGGTGTAGTTAGCTCTCAGCAGATATAAACCAGTCCTGTTCTCCAAAGTTGCCCTTGGCAACTATAAATGCTATACACCTAGAAATATAAATTTACATTATATTTCTAGGTATGTATATTTATACCTAGAAATATAAATTTATACCTATTTCTATGTAAACATTCTGTATATCTAGAACTTTGTTCTAAGAAGCAAACTGGAAAGTTTAAGTGTATGGACTATGCTTAATAAGAAAATAAAAGAAGAAGCACAATTATTTGAAATTTTAATAATCATGAAGACAGTGAAAACAACAGCTAATTACATGACAGTGCAAAAGAAATAGGGTTGAGAAAGAGAAACGAAGGCGCTGCTGCGGTGACAGCGAGCACGACGGTGACGGTGGTGCTGGCGGTGGTGTGTAGATTAAAAAAGCAACAAAGGCTGGAAAAACAAGGGGAAGTGAAGAAAGGTCAGCAGCAGAGAGAAAGAACCGCGCTGACAGAGCTCCGGGGGTACAGCACCGTCTTAATTGTAAGGTGCCATTTTCTCCCACAGATAGGATGTGTCCCATAAACAAAGTATGCTGGAGTTTAACTGGCAGTGTTCTTTCTTAGTAGTACATAAAACAATTGGCATTTTATAGCTGATGGACTCTTAGATGGATGTATACTAATCTGCAGTTTGTAGGCACTACATAGGCATCCTTTTAAAAAACTACCTTTGAAAACCAGCTGACAAGCCAGCTGTGGTCATGCCCACCTGTAATCCCAGCTATCTGGAGGCTGAGGCAGGAGGATTGCCACAAGTTTGAGGGTTAGATGTACATAGTGAGTTCAAGGCCAGCCTGAACTACATAGCAAGCCCCTGTCTTACAAAAAAGCAAAGAGAGAAAAAGAGAGAGAAAAATAATGACAATTATATACAATGTCCCAGATCTATTTTGCAGAATTAGGGAGGAAATACTTCTTGAATAAACTCCTTAGCCAACAATTCAATATTTACACAACTTTCTTAATCACCATTTAAAGTGACTAAAAATGTAATTCACAGGGCAACATGTAGTGAGACTTTAGAATTGTATCATCCAAACCGAACACCTTTTAAAGGGAAAGGGAGAGCTGTTACTATACTAAGACAACAGGTGCAAACTGCACCTGTCAGAGAAAAGCAGATGCATTTTAATGCTGCCTCGAGAGCTCTCTTTTAGGAAGTTTCCTGCTCCAAGCACTTCAGTAAACAATAAAATAAAAATAATTCATTATTACATCTCCAAAATGGAAATAAGGACTAAGACGAACCCCAAACAAGATGACACAACAAGCCATGGGATGTTAGGAGGGGCAACGCTTAGGCTGGCTTCTGACAGCTGGAGACCTTGAACTCTCCCTTTGTTGATAGCACAAGATGCTCAGGTAAGAGATAAACCCAAGGTCTGCCCAGGAGGAGAGAAAAGCAAGGTCTCCTCTGATAAACTTGAATTCTGGGACTTGACCGGGCCCCCGGGTGTGCCGCATTGGGGCGGAGCCTGGCAGTACACAGGAGTAACCCCACAGACTCAACCAGACCCCCAAGGGCCTCAAGGACTTGTCAGTGGGGTGCTGATCATAGTGTGCCTGGGTCCCTGCCTATGTAGCGTCTTTGCAGTTGGGTGCTTTTCCACCTAGTGCCATAGTAATTTGTGTACCTCCATGCATGTTGCAGCATAATTTGAAGCAGCAGTGTGTCTTCCCAACGTGAGAGCCCAGGGAAGTGAACAAAACCAAAAAGTACAGTTATTATCAAAGGGAAGATGACTGCTAGAGTGGGCGGTGAAAACTGTTTGATCGATTGTACATGCCTTTACTTGTATAACTGAGTGACCGATTTAAAGACAACATTATGTAATACAGCAACCACTGTTAATCCCCTGTCTTCTCTGCAATTCGTTATTTCCCTTATTGTTTTTGTGTTATTCTGGTTTATGTCTGTTTGATTGTTGATATGTTTTCATTCTTTTGTCTTTAAAATAAAAAAAATTTTTAAAACCCAAAAACCACAAAACAAAAAACTTGAATTCTGAGCAGGCAGATGAGGAACAGATCTCCCCATGCGGAATGCAGGAGTCGAGCGAGAGCAAGAAGATCCATGCTTACCTCCACACTGTTACTGTGTCAAAGGAGGACTCTCCTTGGAGATCTGTAAATCACAAACCGGCTCTTGTACAGGACTGTGGTCTGAGGCTGTGCTGATATACACTGTGAATCCTCTTAGTGGAAAATTTAGTCCAAAGAGGTTTTGAGTGATGCCTCAGGCAGCTGGAAGAAACATTTTAGGGAGAACCCAGGTTTGACTCAACCCTAAAAAAAGTTACCAGATCAAATTCTAAGGGTAATGTGAAGCTTATAGTAAAAATTTACAGGACATACAAGAAAATAGAACACCATGCATTAGAACCACCAAACACAACAGATGGCAAAGAATCTAGGTATTGAAACTATTAGACACAATGTTTAAAAAACTATATGATAAAATTAAATAATTGCCAGTACCACAAAAATAAAATCAAATAAATTGAAATGCCGCAGGAGTATAAAAAACAAATGCAACCTCAGTAGTATCCAGAAGAATGTAATTAAGCCATCCATGAAATACTAATTCATCAGATGGACAAAATTGTTTCATATCTGTATTCCTGGTTTGGCATTACCTAGAATGTGCGTGTAAACATATGTATACTTTCCATTTCGGAATTATACCCTAGAGAACCTCACACATGTATATCAAGGCATAAATACTAGAATGTTCGTAATAGTACTGTTCATAACAGGAAAGAAAAACTAAATAACCTTAATGCTGACCAATACTAAAATGGATAAATTGCAGTGTGTTTATATACTGCCATGCTACAAACAGTGACAATAAATGAACCTCATTATTTGCATCAATATGGATGAGTTTCAAACATGTTATTGAACAAATGAATCAACTCATAAAAGAATACATGCAGAATGAGTCTATTTACATGCAATTTTAAATAGGTACACATTGTGGATGCATACAAAGGTGGGAAAACTATTTAGAAGGGTGAGGGATTAAGTACCATGAAATTCAAGAGAGTGACTATGTCTGGAAGAGACGGGTGGCGAGAAGTCATGATCAAAGTGGGACAACTCAGGGGTTGCTAAGGCTCCTGATAATATTCATTTTCTTAATCTGGATAATGGGCACATAGGTATTCACTTATGATTCTTTAAAATGTACATTTTCACTCAACAGGCTGAGGCAGGAGGATCACTAGAACCCAAGAGTTTGATAACAGCCTGGGCAGCATAGTGAGACCTAGCTAAAAAAATGTGCATTTTATACACAGCTCCGCACATGACTTAACCTCACATGCATGCATGCACACACACAGAGAAATGATTCTTGTGGTCCTTTTCTCTCCCGTGCGATCTGCTGCTAGAGTGCTGTGTTGTCTTTGTTCTCAATGCCAGCTTCTTTGGCCATAAAATAGAAGGGACCAGGCTTTCCCAGCAGTTCTTCAGGGCTACCGTACTCTACAATATTCCCATTATCTAGGACCATTATCCTGAAACAAAGAGGGAAAAAAATAAAAGGCTTAGAAAGTAGTATCTCCAATATTGACCTTTATAAAATTAAGCAGGACTAAGTTGTAGGATAATCCTATAAGGCTACAAAGCAACCGCTCAAAAGGAAAGAACAACTGGGATAGAGAAAGGAGAAAAGAAGGAAGGGGAAAAATATATACTATATACACAAGATAGCTAAGAGAATCGTACTGCTAATTTCTATTAGTTTATTGAAAGGAATAGTTAATGCTTAATTTGATCAATTTTGCATGCCTATATCTGTCAATGTGAACAACTGCTTTGAAGATTACAGTGTGCAGTACAACAACCACTGATAATTTCTTATCATCTCATTTTGAAATTCTGTATCATTTTTAGTTTTTTTATTCTCTTTCAAATGAAGTTCTAGGGGCTGGGGATATAGCTCAGTGGAATAAGCACCTGCCTGACAAGTGCAAGGTCCTGAGTTCAATCCCCAGTACCGGCAAAAAAAAAAAAAAAAAAAAAAGAATTTTTAAAAATGAATGAGCTGCAGCTATGTATATCAGCATGGATGAGCCCCATCCTGAACAAAAGAATCACGTCACAGAACAATATGTGTAGCACGAGTCCCTTTATGTAAGTTTTTTCTCAAAGTACACATTGTTTAAGGATGACTGGCTTAAAAGGAAGCCTTCCCTTGAGTCAAAAAAAGCTAGACTCGGGGCTGGGGATATAGCTCAGTGGAATAAGCGCTTGCCTAGCAAGCGCAGGGTCCTGAGTTCGATCCCCAGTACCGCAAAAAAAAAAAAAAGCTAGACTCGCTGCTCCAAATGTTCCTACGATTTCCGACCTATGAGTCTAACGTGCCAGAGTAGGACCACACAGCTTCTAGTCATCACATAGGGCGATAGCTCAGTATGATGGGGAAGGTCTATGGCCAATAGCTGCCATTTGTAGATTAGGCCCCCACCTCCCCATACTCAGTTTATAATTATAATTTTCTATTCTTCCCTCAGGATAGTTCCCTGGCCCCTGTTAGTTTTCGTTAGCTTGATGTGTAATTTTGCCTAACTCCCTAGGTCTCAGCCTGCTCCGTAAGATGATGGCCAGCCCTGTAAGGAATCTGCAGCTGGCGCTGTCACCCAAAGCTAAGCTGCGCCCGTCAGGCTCCGCCCCGCGCTCACTTGTCGCTGTCCATGATGGTGTGCAGCCGGTGGGCAATGGTGATGACCGTGCACTGGGAGAACTCGCTGCGGATGGTCTTCTGGATGAGCTGATCCGTCTCCAGATCCACAGCGGCGGTGGCCTCATCCAGCATCAGAATCTTGGATTTCTGAAGAAGAGCCCTGCCCAGGCACAGGAGCTGCCTCTGCCCTGTGCTGCAGACAGAGGAAGAAGGCGCAGGTTAGCCCTGGCCACTAGCGACGAACTTGGGCTGAGGGACCTTTCAGGCTCCAGATCACTCTCACCGCTCCCACTCCCAAATCGCCATTCATCGTTGTTCTGCAACGGTTTTCAAACTTTCCCAATTAGAAGAGTCACTACGGCACCCACAAAACATCCTATTTCTGGGCCTCGCTGGGGATGGGAAGGGGTGTACATTTCTAACGAACACCTAGGAAGTTTTCATGTTTAAATACATTTGAAAACGCAGGTCCAGGGGAAATGACTTACCCTGACTACAGCGACAGCAGCAATTCCAAAACAACACGAATGTGAATGAACGAAGTATTTCAACAGTATTTGCCTTGACACCATTGGCACCACACCAGAATACCCCAGCGGTATTTCCTAAGGCCTGGGCAAGTCCATTTATTATTTTAATGTGTAATTCTAGTCTCACGGTTAGTTATTTGTTCAAGGCTTTCTGCCTTGATTAGAGATAAAACTGTCTAAGTGTGAGATATCATGCGTGTGGGATTCAAATACGCTTCTCAAGAGCAAAGATCTTTAATTTGTTAAAATCCTGTAATGAAGGCTGGGCCTTTTACTTATGTGAAGAAGCTTTGGGAAATGATGTGAGGGAAAAACACAGGTATTTGCTACTTGCTCTTTCCTCTTGTGACCATTAAGGGAACGCATTAAGGGGCTGGCGAAAGTTTTATAATTTTCTGTAAGAAAATTTCTGTAGATGAGACACCATCCAAGACAAACTTGCAGTATTCATCTGTAGAGTAAGACCGAGATACTGCGAAACTGTTTACTGTGCTTGTACCAATCTCCTCTTGCCTGGTCGACTGGACGGCACAGTACGAGGCTGTGTGACAGTCCCTCTTGGGCTGTCAGCTGCTTCCTCCAGCTGAGTTTCCATTAAGCAACAGATATTTCAGTTTTAATTTCTCAAACCAGTTCTGAAACTCAATTCTAAAATGAAGGCAGTGGTTATACCACTTACGTGTCTCTCAATATGGACAAAAGGATGGTGTGATTTTTATTCTTAAAACCGGAAGCACCACTATCCCATCCTGCCATAGAGTTCTGTACATGCCCTTTACTAACTGCACTGTCATTTATTCCCTCAGGTCTGTCTCCTCTATTACGTTGTGTGTGCTAGGAAATCAGCCGTTCTGTCAGTGCCATTCGCCTCTGTGTTTCCAGTGCCTGGCACACAGTAGATGCTAGAACATATTTGTCAACTGATCTTTTTCATCACGTGAAGACTTGAGTCCTACTAGCTCCTAGATTTGTTGGTATGGGAAAACAAACTGGTAGTATTTACTACCATGCCCTGCAAGTGTCCCTAGGGTTAAATCACCTGGGTCCTGAGCTCAGCTGGTTTGGGATGCAGCCTGAGCACTGGAACGGGTTAAGTACCGCAGCTGAGTCTAGCAGCTGAGCTAGGAGCCGGGGCTCTGAGTGGTGTTTCTCAAGCTGCAGTGCACCCACAGCCCACTGGGAACACTTACTAAGACGCAGACTGGATTAATTGGGTTGGCCATGAGAGTCTGCATTTATCCCAAGCCGCCAGAACTCAGAGCCGCTGGCCTATTACTTGAGTTACTGAGCACTCCCTTCTACTTCTAATGGCTCCCAACTACCACTGTATAAAAATACTTCGAAAAGGTGAAAGGAACTCTGAAAGGTGGAGAGTCTTTGCCTAAGGACCTTGCAGACCCTACATTCCCACCATCTACGTGGGTCAATAGTTTTCAAACTGGGACACCCTTCACAGCCTGTGGGATCCTTTCAGACTCACCGTGTCCTGTTTTTACCTCATGCTACTTAAATCAGCCTCTGGGGTTGCACCAGGCATGAGTCTGTTTTAATCAATTAACTACCATGCACAGCTAGGTTGAGAATCTGCTTTCCGTGATTCTCGACAATGGTGGCAACTGTAAACCCATCTCATGCAATGTCCTATGAGGGGCACATTCAGTAACAAATGTTTTCAAGAATGTCTAAGCACTTCCACATCTATTTTATTATATGATCTTCACAGTGGAAGATTTTATTTTATACATTAAAAATTAGACCTGCACAGTGAAAATTCCACAACACCGGAAATCGCCTAACACAAGAATGTGAGGACTGGTCCCCACACTCTCACGGCCTAAGAGGGAAGTAGGGTATGAGACAGTACCTCAGGTTTTCACCAGCTTCTGTCACTTCATGGGACAACCCAAGTTGCAGGCCAGCCACAAAGGACTTGAGGTGAGCCAGCTCCAGGGCTTTCCAAATCTCCTCATCCGAGTATTTGTTAAAAGGATCAAGATTCATCCTTAGGGTTCCAGAGAACAGGACAGGGTCCTGAAGTCAAGAGATGAAGGAGCTATTGAGGTTAACATCAGAAAAGGACCCTGTAGTTCTCTGTGGCCAAAAGAAAGTGCGTAGGGCTGGCCTGAGGCCAACTCGTGAGGCAGGAAGCTGGTTCACGGTCAAGCTTCTGCAAGTTCTCTGAGGGGCTTGGGCAGCTGCCAGCAGAGCATTACGAAGAGCCCTTGGTTTTGTTTCGTTACTGCTTCATTCTGAGATACACTTACAGATTTCCAAATTTGCCACAGATTCTCTTTAGAGTACAAGAGGAACATCCCTCCTCCACAGCAAACACAGAGTTTAAAGGTAGAGGGGTCAGGGAAGAGTAGAGCATGAGATAGTCCCGACCGCTGAGAATTTAGTACATCTGAAGAGTCCAGAGCAAAGAATATGTGGAACTAAGGAGACACCGGGCAAACCAAGGCCACCCCCAGAGAAACTTGACTGCAGGGAGGAGGAGACACGGTTCTAATGACGACACATAGAAGCCTCCCCGCCCTCCTTGTTTGGAAGGATTCAGAGAGTAAACCAAAGGGAAGTCTTTCTTTCTGATACACTAAGTGTTCCACTTGATGGTAAGAACCTGCAGCGAATTTCCTCCTGTATCTTTTGACCAAATCAAATAAGGAATATAAAGCTTAATAGCTTCAAGCTTCAGCAACAAAACTTGCAGTCCTAGTTGCAAAGGTTTTGCAAACCAGGATGGGCTTATAGAAGTGTTGAATCATTTGTTCTAGTTGACTTTTGTTGTGTTGCCGCCACCTACTGGCCAGACCCTAGCAGTCACAAATGCGCTTTACAAAAAAATTCAAAAACTTGGAAGTGTTGGAAACAAAGTAGCTTAGGGAACAAGATTAGGTATCTGGCGTAGAATGCGGAAATTTGACTCCTAAGTAAGTAGATACGTGTTTCCAAAATTCTAGCGCTCACCTGGGGGATGATGGTCAGTTTCCCTCGGAGGTCATGGAGCCCAAGAGAAGCAATATCTATTCCATCAATGACGATCTGGCCACCTGCAGACTCCAAGATTCTGAAGAGGCAGTTGGTGAGGGATGACTTCCCAGCTCCCGTCCTGCCTACTACACCAACCTACGAATATGGTTCATTTGCAAGTTAGTTCAACAGGTAGTCCTTGAAGAAATTATTTAGCCTGGCTATTCACAATCACAGGCAATAAGAAGCAATGTTTGGCTACCTTGTCTCTAAGACAGGAAAAGGCTTTTGAATTTTGCAGAGGAAAACAAGTGTGAGATGTCAGAAGAAGATGCCCTCCTAACCTACCTCGGAACTCGTTGCTTGCTGAGACTATGGTGACTGCTGGCAATGGACACACACCCTCAGCAGCATTATCAGCAGACAGTATAGCTTTTTTCTTATTTTAGTCTTCGTTTAGAGATGAGAAGGGAAAGACCAGACCTGCCTTTAGCTGACAACTAGACCCTGACTTGGACCTGGGTATCCTCACCCAGATGTTTTTGATCCTACCTTAGATCACCAAATCCTTGGAGGGCTCAAGAACCAGCGGAAGAACCATCTCTCAGCCTGGGAGGCACAGGAAGCCATGCTCCCTGCAGAGATGACCCTCCACACTGCTCTTCTCCACAGCTCCTCTCCCAGGTCTGATGCGCCCTCCTTTCCTTCCTGAGCACCTGGCCACATGCTGTTCCCATACCAGAAGTGAACCCTGGTCAGCTGGCAGGGAAGCCGGACACCTTACGTTGATATTCTGACCTCTGCTGGTGGTGCTGTGTCCCTGCACACAGGGTAGAGGACTTGACCCTCTACTTCTACCCAGTGATAAGGGCCCAGAGTCCAGTCGGTCCCTATTCTGGTCTCTGATCATAAGGCCTCCCGTGCACCTACCTTCTCAGTGCTCCTGATGTGACAAGTGATGCCCTTCAGTACCAGATCCAGCTCAGGCCGGTAGCGTACTTGGTAGTTGCTAAACCGGATATCACCTTTGCTGGGCCAGTCTGCTGGAGGCCTCTTATCGGTCATCCAGGGCGCCTAGCAAGGGGCCAGGATGAGAGTGCTTTACACACAGGGGCCACTCAGCCAGACAGCGCTCATGTCACCACGCAGTAGTGTCCCGGTACCTGACTGACCTGAACTTGTTTCTCCAGGAAGTTCCTGCCTTATTCAGTTAAAGAAATCCTATCCCATAAGGTTATTCTGTGTATCTCCACAGTGGGGCCACCATCTAACTCGGCACATTCTAAGGCATAACTTCCCCCGAACCATTTCCTAAATTTGAAAAATTGAGGAGTTCTTTGAGTTAGGGGAAAGTAAACTCTTAAAAACTATTATGAACTCTATTAAGAAATGGCGCAGATGGACATGCAGAGAAGTCCCACGGGCCTTCTCCCTGGGCTTCTCTGATTCCTCCTTACCTCCTTTTCCACATTTATGTACTCATTTATGCGCTCAACAGCTACAATGTTGGTCTCTGTTTCTGATGTCATCCTCACTAGCCAGTTCAGGGTTTGTGTGATCTATAGGAAAAAAAGAACAGTGTAGAATGTAAGACTGATTTTAGGCTCAAAAATCAACTCAGATAGTCAAATTACAAGGTCATTTCAGTGCTTGCTTTGTACTCAGTACTGTGCTGGGCTCTACAAGAATATCTGAAGTATAAGAAAGACAATCCTGTTTCTTTGGTTGGCAGGGGTGCATTGAATGGCTGGGGAACAATGAAGTATTCAATTAGCCAGGCATGGTGGTGTATACCTGTAATCTCAGCGCTTGGAAAGCTGAGGCGGGAGAATCTCTTCAAGTTCAAGGCAAGCCCCTGAACTACATAGTGAGACCTTGTCTCAAAATAAAATACTCAACTGTGTGGTGCTCACATGACAGGCATGATGAGCTTGGAGGGGTTTGGAGATAAAGGTGGGGTTGGGGAAACCTTATGATCAGAGACCAGAATAGGGACCGACTGGACTCTGGGCCCTTATCACTGGGTAGAAGTAGAGGGTCAAGTCCTCTACCCTGTGTGCAGGGACCAAAATTCAGATGGCCTGGTTATAAATCTAGTGCTCCTTTAGAAGGGGTTGTAGATGGTGTTCTGAAAATGGAGAAGTACCTGAAAAAAAAAAAAAAAAAGACAAAAAAGCCCAAGGCAGGGAAGGGCCTCCCAAAAAGTGACCCTCTCTCTCTGTTCTTACTCAGCCTCAGCTGTTATCATGAGACATCCGTGCAGACCCTCATCTTTCTTTACACCAATAAACTCCAAGTGCCTCCCTGCTGTTACAGAAATACATCTAACCACCAACAAAAGGGATAGCACGACCTGGGCTGCTCTAGGGGCGAGAGGTTACTCAGATGCAAACGTCCTACAGGCAGAAATGGGGGGTCTGCAGGGGAGGTTTTGTGGAGCGAATGGTGGTTAAAGAAAGGGAGCCACTGGGTGCAGAAGAGAGGGTCATGGGAACAAGACGAACTGTCTGTGGAGTTGAGCCATATGCAGCTGCTGAGACCTGAGTGCTCTTGTTTGGTTTGATCTGATAGTTTCCCGATTCAACCGCATCTGTCCTAGGCAATGAAGGCACAGTGGCACGACCAACCACGTGACTCTGGTAGGTGAGACAGTTCTTTTGGGTCTACTGGTGTGATCATCGTGAGCCTCATTAACTTCTACTGGAGACAAAACCATAGGAAGCCCACGACTGACTGTGCAAATCTCTAAAACATTGGTTCAGAAGATGCCATGAAAGATGGCCAAATGACTCCCTTATTAAGCGAGTGTTTATTGGACAGTTACTATAGTGCCAGCCAGTGCACTGTAATGAAGAAGTACCAATGCCTGGGCGTTACTCCCAGTCGGTGAGGGTACAGCAGCGAGATACAACGGAATGGCTTATCCAACTCTCTTCATTGTAACTGACTCCAATTGTTCTGTGATAAGAAAAACAAACTCAGGGGGAATTATTTGTCCAAATGACTTTCTGATTACTTCTACATTTTGGAAAAATTCCCATGTATTTATGTATTTATTCTAGTTTTTTTACTAGAATCAGCCAAAGAGGTAAACAGACAGGCAACTATTAAATTGAAACATATAAAGTTTCCTTCTTAAGCCCCAAGGGCAACACCACTTATGCTCCTTTTTTCCCCGTATGGCACCTGTGCCTCAGGAAGGGTAAGAATATGTCCGTGGGTAAAGGGTAGAGCCCGGGTTTGAACCTCGGGCTCCTCTAGTCTCCTTAGACCTAGAAGGAAATCAAAGGCGTGAACTGCACAGTGTACTCCATGGTTGATTTAAGAATAAATACATTAATTTAGCCAAACTCGGGGGCTGGGGGTATAGCTCAGTGGCATAAGCGCTTGCCTGGCAAGCGCAAGGTCCTGAGTTCAATCCCTGGTACCGGAAAAAAAAATAATAATAATAATTTAGCCAAACTCCCAACCTCAGACTCACATTAAGGGCATTGGACAGAACAAAGCCGACCGTGTCTCCGGTTAGGGTGCTTCTGTAAATAACCAGCAGCAAGGAAGCAAAGAAGACAATCAGGTTCCCAACAAACTCCAGGCGAATCGCCAGCCACCTGCGGGAGAGTCAAATCGGAGAGCGGTGTCACTGATCTCTACGTTCTCACCTTAGCTAGAACTGCAGAGTTTACAGAACATTAATTCTCGTAAGGTTTCAGTTAGTGGACCTGTGCTGTTTAAAAGATTAATTTTATTGCTACCCTATCTCTATTGAGAGAATCACTTTCATCATAAGGAATTTGTGCCTGTACATAATATAACTTGATTTCTGTTCTTCCCCCATCATTCCTTTCCTCCCCCGTCCACCCTCCTGCCCATGCTTATTCACAAATGCTGTTTCCATTTTTCCCCCTTTTCCCTTGTTCCCTTCCCCCTCCCCACTCCCTTGTTCCTCTTCCTATTTGAACATTTTCTTCCTACTTCCCAATATCTAACATCCATTTTAGGTTCTTATTTACCCTTTTGCTTTCTCACACAAGAGAGACAATGTGATATTTAAACATGCATGTCTGGTTTATTTTGCTTAAAAGTATGCTCTCAAGGTACACCTATTTACCTAAAAATGTCTCAAATTTATCCTTCTTTATGGCAGAGTAGTACCCCATTGTATATAAATACATTTTCTTTATCCATTCATCCATTGATGGGCATCTGGGCTATTTCCAATATTTACTATTACAAACTGTGCTGCTATAAACATGTGTGTGTATTGTGGTGTGATGCTTTTAACTCTTTTGGGAAGATACCAAGAAGGGGAATGACTGGGTCAAGTAGTACCTTTAGTTCTCGAACTTGAGAAACTTCTATACTGACTTCTAATTGGTAATTGGCTACCAATTTACACCCCCATCAACAGTGGGGATGGGTTCTTTTTTTCTTGCAGCCTCTCCAGCGTTTGTTATTGGTTGATTTCTTGATGATAACCAGTCTGTCTCCAGTGAGAATTGTTTTAATTTGCACTTCTGGAATGACTAATGATGTTGAACATTTTTTCATATATTTATTTGCCATTTGTACTTCTTCATCTGAAAAGTGTCTATTCACTTCAGATGCCCATTTTCAGACTGAGTCTTTAAATTTGAGAGGTCTGGTTTTTAAAAACTCTTTATATATTCTAGATATTAGTCCTTTGCCTGAGGAGTAGCTGGTAAAAATTTTTGTCTGACTCTATAGGGCTGCCTCTTCACTCTGTTGGTCATGTCTTTTGCTGTGCAGAAGCTTTTTAATATGAGATCTCAGTTGTTCTTTGTAATATTTCCTGTGTGATCAAAGTTTTGTTCATAAAGTCTTTGCCTACATTTACGTCTTCAAGAATGGGCTGTGCTCTTAGGCAATGCCTCAGTTTGACTTAAGAATACCTCAATATATTCAAGAGGTCCCATTAATGTTTTTAAAGAAATTTAATTTTTTTTGTTTGAGACAGGGTCTCACCACATATTTCAGACCAGCCTTGAACTCACTATGTAGCCCATGTTGGTCTTGAACTTGTAGTAATTCTTCTGCCTCAGCCTCTCAAGTGCTGGGATTACAAGCATGTGCCACACACTTGGCTAAATTATACTTTAAAGGTCTTAGAGGAGTTTTCTAAAGTAAGGGAATCCTATATCACTTAATGCTAAGCAATAATTGATGACAGGATATTAGATTAATCTTGTATGTCTGTATGTGTTATCCTGAACACACACTTCGAAGATATCAATATGTAAAGCAGCAACAAGTGGTGTTTTGTTGTTGTTGTTGATGTTGTTGCTGTTGTTGTTGTTTGCCTGTTTTGTTTCTTGTCTTTGGATTTTTGGTTTTTGTGTTTTTTCTGTTGTTGAGAGGATT